>PVHY01026644.1:0-17056 GCA_004024945.1 Uropsilus gracilis
GTTGTTGTTGTTGTTGTTGTTGTTATGTAGGATAAATATAAGCCTCTGCTATTTAAAACTCAAAGCACTGCCGTAAGTATTTACCGACTGGAGGAGATAGGCCAATGCCCCAGGTCAGGGAGAGCAGCCACTTTTGCTGAGAGTTAGCGGAGCCCCTCTCTGGCCCTTCAAGGAGCTCCCTGGAAGGTGAGGCTGGGAGCCCCATCAGGCGGGGAGAATGAATCTCCCCAACACCAACAGCCGGCGCCCAGGCTCAGAAGACATGAGGATTTTGTCCTGAGTTTGAAGACTCCGCTCTCTCTGCCCCTTTACAAAAGCAGTAAAAAGATACCACCAAGGGGACTAGGTGACTCAGCTGACCCGGACGCTTAGAAACAATGGCAGTGGTCAGAAACAGAGCAACGAGGAACTCCACAGGCGGGAGAATGAGGGCAGCAGCATCGTCAGCTTCAAGGTGATTGTTTTCTGTCTGCGTCATTTTCCTTAAATTGACAGCACTCTAAAAAATAAAATTGTGAATAAAAAAAGACAAAAGTAAAGGCAATGAAGCGTCTTCTGGATGTTTTATAACTTTGCCTTTTTCTCAATGCAATTTTAGTTATCTATTATGTCTTGATTTCTCTTTTCATGCCTTCCTAGTCAATGCGTACACTTTCCAGTGCACTGTGTCAGTCATCTCTATTTCATCTGTTTTCACAGAGAGATCAAGAGCTCTCTGGCACTCTAGTTATCATCCATCAATCTATCCATTTGTCTGTCCATCCATCCATCCTTCCTTCCACCCACCTACCCATCCTTCCACCCACCTACCCATCCTTCCACCCACCATCTTCCCACCCATCCATCCACCATCCTTTCTTCCATCAGTCACCCATGCATCCATCCATTCATCCATACATCATCCATCCATCCATCCACCCATTCACCCATCCATCCATCCATCCACTCATCCATCCATCCATCCATCCATCCACCTTCACATCCACCCTTCCATACTTCTATGCACTTATCACCTACCCAGTGAAGGGAGAGAAAGCTTCACTTCCTAGCAACACTACCAGATAAGCAACTACCTCAAGAAAACAATCACTATTATCTCTTATCTCCTGTGGCCAGGAACTGGCAGACTTCTTCTCTTCATAATGCTTCCAGCAGCTACTACAAAAAAGAGAGAAAAGCAACTGTCCTTCAAGGTCACAGACTGTTTAGCTGACTCAGCTGCTATGCTGCTTAGCACTTTGACAATGCCTGCAGGGGATGGTTAGTTCACTGTGCACATGGTGATGGAAGGGATGGAAACCAATTGCTTACGTGTTGTTTGGGCGTACTATGAGTCTTGCTTGACAGACATTTCTCGATAAACTGAAAAACAGACAAAACTAGAAGTTTCCTTCTCAAAATCACCTGACCTGCAACATCACCAGTTGCGATGTATGGAGAGGGAGGCTGGATGAAGGCAAGTTGGTAAGTAAATAGTTGTTGTTATTTTCAAATACCCATTTTGAGGGCTAGAGCTTTTAGAGACACAAACATGGGTATTATTTAATGTAAGCAAACCCCAGCTGGACTGGGGCTTTGTCCAGGAGGAAGTCAATAAAATAGAAAGTTCCACCACAAAGACCTTCACTCCCTCTGCTAACCAACCCCTCACCCCAACACTAGAGCTTCGTTCAAGTCTGACACTAAGAGACACTTCCTCTGGGAAACAGAGTCCCTTCACATTTATCATTGGGATTATGTTTTTTTTTTCCTATTCACCACTAGTACCTGGTCCAAAGCATAGACTAGGAGGAGAAAATGTCAGACACATAAAAAAGGATGTGTGTCAAGACTATGTATGAAGAACTCTTAGAATGATAATAAACTACACAACTTTTTAAATGGCAAATAAAACCCCCAAACACTATATGTAAAGGACATACATAAATAGCTGATAAGCACATGAGAAGATGCAAAAAAAGGAAAAAGACCATTATTTTAGACCCTTATAGACTGTCCAAAATTGAAACACTAACAACAGCAAGTTGTTGGAAAATTGGAAAACAAGCGGAGTGACCAGAACTCTCATTTACTGGGTGGAAACATGAAATGGTTCCAGCCCTTCAGAAAACGGTCTGGCCGTTTCTTACCCAGTAAAGCACCTGTTCAGCGCAGGACCCCGGGCGTCTCGTCACGAGACACGAAAGCGCATGTCCGCACAAGCCTGGGTGTGAACCCTCACGGCGACTCGCCTCATCACGGCTCCAACCTGGAAACGCCTCAGGCGCCCGTGGCTGTGAGGGCGGACGCACAGACGGTCACCAGCCCGGCTGCGCGAGGGACAGGAGCTGACCGCTGGGTGAGCTAGGCGGCGACTCCCCACACCGTGGCGCTGAGTGAAAGCAGCAGGACGCCGGAGTTTGAAGATTTGCCTGATTCCATTTAACAAGACTCACAGGAAAGTCCCGTCTCGTCTGCACTAACAGAACGTGGGTGTCCATTGCCCGAGCCCAGGAAGGCAACGGGCGCGTGGGAAAGCCGGGAAAGCATGGAAACCCCCATCTCTCGGCCGCGGTGGTGGATGGGAATATCCCGTCCCAAGACTGTGCTGCGGGATGCTGAGAGCGCGGATGCTTTGCCGCCTGTCATCAGTGCTTCCGGTCAGATGGTGACCGCGTCCCGTCCCTTCTGGCCTCTGCTTATCCGGGGAATGCCACTGAGGGCGGCTGTGTCGCATCCTTCCCAAGAAACCCTGAGTCATCTCTCCCCCTCCACCTCCAATCCTCTGTGCATCTCGGGCGGGGTTCCCAAAGATAATTCCAGCTTAATGGAGACACTGTCTTCTTTCTTCCTGCCCGTGAGTGACAGCGGTTGGTGGGTTCGGCAGCTGCTTGTCACCTTACTTCTCCAAGAAGGTGATTTTCAGATCGATAGGGAGGCAGTGTACTTGGCCAGCTTCATTTGTGGACGTCTTCCTCTCTACTTCGCAAGATCACGTTGCCAGGCAGCCAGCCCGACTCCTTGCAGAAGAGTTTATTCCCACTCAGGAGAATGATCTTTAGTGTCCAAAAATCTTCCTACCGCGTGCAGTGTGGCGGGCCGCCCTTTCTGCCTCTGCTGCCCGAGGTGATTTCCAGGTTGCTTGTATTACTAGCTCTTTTTTTTTTTAACCTCAGGGTAGATAATGATGTTATATATATATATATATATATATATATATATATATATATATATATATATATACATACATGTATACACAGATTATATGTACACAGATATATATATGTGCAATCAATAAAAAACAAAGCTAAAAAATTAAGTTATACATTACAATTTTACTCTTACTACTATTTTTGATTAAAAATGAAGAAATATTTTTAAATTAGAAGATTCAAATATTTCACAAATTTATTGCTAATTCTAATTTAAAATTTTCTAGATGTCTATATTTTTAGAAACTATTTCTATATTTACTAAATCAAAAATCGCTTTTTAGTCTGGGAGGAAGAATGTTTTAAAATATTACTTATATCCTGGTAACTTTAAATTTTTTATGCTAAAGATATTTAATTGCCATTAACAAAATTGTTTCATAAATATATCCAATAAAGTATGCTTCTTAATGTGTATTACCAGTTTGGTTTGCTACCTGAAAGGTTCTTAGCAGGAAATCTCTTAAGGAAAAGGGTGGGAATTTGCAGCTACTTCAGTGTCAGGGAGAGTTCAAGTTACTTTTTGAATAAAGAGGGAAATAACAGCAACGTTATTTTTAAAGCACACATGAAAGCCTCCAAGTGAGTAGATCCACGGGTGGGTGTGGCTGCAGCTCCCACAGCTCCATGGCCAACCCGGCAAGCCTGCGGGTGTGTTGTGAGCTGTGAGACAATTCAAGCTTGAGTGGATGACACTGGACTGTCTAGAATGTTCATTCAGTGATTGCAAAGCGATCTTCTCCGGCAACTACTCTACTCAAGGTCTCTACCAGAGTCAGACAGGAGAGTTCATGCGGGTAATTGCAGTTATATTTGAAGCAGCTATCATGCAATAGTGGCAGCCTTGTTCTCCCTGAGATTTTCAAAGTCTTTTAGGATCAAACAGAACGACTTGAAAAGTCTTGGTGGATTCTAGTGTTATAAATGGAATTTGGTGATGATTCAATTTTACACTGAAACCTAAGAATAACAGATAGGAGCAGAGGAAGGAGACATAAAGACCTTTAAATATTTTAATCAGGTTTGGTTTCACTTCAGTAAGAGCAGTGCACATAAAAGTATGCTGAGATACCATTTCTCAACTATCTGGCAAAAAATAAAGTCAAGAGGGACTAAGCACTTTCATACATCACTGGTGGGAACTAACAGAATAGTCTAGATGGAGGGCAATTTGGCATTTTTAGCAGAATTATGTATGTGTTAACTTTTTGACCCCTCAACACTACTAAAAATTTATACTGAAAATACACTTTCACAACACACATGCACACAAATTATATTATTCACTATATAACTTGTACATAATTTGTACGCATTATATACTTGTTATAATAAATAATTAGAACAACCCAGGTGCCCATTCATAGGGCATATGGTATATCCACATGGTGGGATACTATGCAGCCACCAAAAGGTTGAGAAACATCTCTCCGGACTTGCACGAAGTAATGTACAAAACATACTGTGAGATGGTTAAAAAAAAGTACAAAAGAATAGCCTTAGTATTCTCTTCTTTGTAAGAAAGGGAAATATATTTTGCAATTTTTGCCCAAAAAGGTTCAGGATAAATTAAAGCATAATGAATCTACAAAAGGTGAGTATAGGGAATAAAGGTATAAGTAAGAGTTCTCTGACTAAAACATTCTTTACTAGTTTAAGCTCATAGGGTTTTGTAAAATTTCCAAAACTAAATAAACAGAAGGTACCAGAACACTTTCACATCATATATGGAAGAAGCGACTCTCACTATATAATAGATCATCTAAACACACACAAAATGTATTAGTTCAAAGAACTTTATTTATATACAACACAAAGACTGTACTTCCTTATTAAAATAGATCTAAAGTTCCAACAACTACAAAGACATCTTGACCTTCACTCAATAGGTTTATTACTGGCAAGTTCTGGTTGTCAGGTTTCTGGGCCATTTTGTGTGTATGATAGTATAAATAACTGTTTCTATGTTGGAAACTTAATTCTTTGTGGTGTAGTGAGAAATCTACCTATATGGAACAGGGAAATGAAAGCTTTGAGTTGCTTTTTATTTGAACTAAGAGACCATTATGAAGTTATCACCTTTTTCTTTTTCTTTTTCTTTTTTTTTTTTTTTTTTTTTTTTTTTTTTTTTGGCCTATGGAAAGTGGCAGGAGCAATGAGACACTGGTTGTGATGTGCACACCTCACATATTGTCCTTTATTCCTAACTACCATCTCCTTGAAGAAACCCAAGCTTCTCCCAGACATGCCAGTTCCAGGTCTGGAGTGGGGAAAGACAGCCAACAAGTGTTCAGATCAGCGAGGCTGTGCTAAGGAGACAATGACACATTCAGTTAGCCAAAATATGAGTCCTTGGGGTATTTTTTTCCCTTTCAGCTCTATTTATTTTCATTTTATATAATTTTATTTTTTAATTGATTGCATATATATATATATATTACATTGTTATC
Organism: Uropsilus gracilis; assembly: GCA_004024945.1. Lineage (NCBI taxonomy): Eukaryota > Metazoa > Chordata > Mammalia > Eulipotyphla > Talpidae > Uropsilus > Uropsilus gracilis. The sequence goes on from PVHY01026644.1 coordinate 5,642, forward strand.
TATCCCGAGGTTCTCCCCCCACTTTATCAACCATGAACCATTTCAATCTCTTGTGTCCAACCCTCCTCCAATTTTATCCTCCTCCCCCTCTCTTGCTCTATGCTTCAGTTCTGCTGACAGAATTTTTCTTGTCCTTTGTTTTCCCTCTATCCCTCATATTGGTGAATACATGCCGTATTTCTCTTTTCCTTTCTGACTTATTTCCACTAACATGATTCCTTGTAGCTCCATCCATGTTGCTATGAATGACATGTTTGTCTTTTTTGATTTCCATTGTGTAAATATACCACAATTTTCTAACCCATTCATCTGTTTTGGAGCATTTGGGTCATTACCATATCCTGGCTGCTGTAAATAATGCTGCAATAAACATCCAGGTACAGGTGTCCTTTTGAATGAGTGTCTTGGTGTTCTTTGAGTAGATTCCCAGAAGTGAGATTGCTGGACCAAATGGTAGCTCCATGTTCAGTAGTTGAGGGTCCTCCACACAGCTTTCCACAGGTGCTGGACCAGTTTGCATTCCCACCAGCAGTGTAAGAGTGTCCCTTTTTCTCCACATCCATGCCAACTGTTGTCATATATATATATATATATATATATATATAATATATATATGACATATATATTATATATATATATAAGAATGTATATATATATTCTTACTGGTATGAGATGATATTTGGAGATATTTTTATAAAGAAGAGAAGCTCTTCTTTAAGAAGAATGTCAGCAAGTGAAGAAACAAAATGAAATGAAAGAAACCATAGAATAAGAAAAATCACCATGTGACCACCATCCATATATGAATCAATTAAAACACTAATTTTAAATCTAAAATGCAGAAACCCTTGGGTGAAAGATGGTAGGGAAACAGGATAGTCACAAAATCAATCCCAACTGATCACAGATTATACATTACAAGGGGAAAGTAACCTTAACAATGAAGAAGCTGTGTCACATGAGCAGAAGTCATCTGGCTTGATGGGCTCGTGGGGGGGGGGGTGCATGGACAATCATGATGGCACACATTCCAGAGGTTCTAACTATTCTTACTAAAGAGATAGAATGGGGAAGTGCAAGGCATACATCCTGATTGGATCCTGGATGAAAAAAAGAAATGAAAATGGGAATAAAAGATTCTGAGGTAAAACCAGGGGAACTTAAATGCAGCGTATACATTAGGCTACATTCAAGAACTGCTGCTTTCCTCCTATGTGATCTTGCTATTATAACTGGAGAGGGAACTTGATTTTAGGAAATGCTTGCTCCAGAATTTAGGCGTGAGATGTCACAATGTCTGCAACTTCTTTCTCTGTGACTTAGAAAATATCTATCTTTGTAGAAAAAGAGCACCCATGTGACAGAATGCTGACAGCTGGTGAATTTAGATAAATGATATGTGGGTTTCATTGTATAATACTTGCAGTTTTCTATAGCTTGAAGTAGCCCAAGCTAAGAAGGTGGCAGGAAAAACATCCTACTTTATAGCTGCAAGGTTCCCCTGTGTCTTTCAGATTAATGTCAGTTATATAGTCTAAGCTTAACATGAAAAAGGTAATTGTTCTTAGATGCAGAAAAAACTCTAACTTTAGACAGTGATTCTATGTTTGAGTTTAAGGGTTGGATATACCCAAGTTCAAGACCTGTGCAAGTTACTCAAATTCTCTTCCCTCAACAATAAGATGTCAGTAAATTGGTGTGTATACACACACACACACATACACACACATACACACACTGGAATAACTAAGCAATTAAAAAGATAAATCCTATTGTGATAGCACGGATGGAACTGGAGAGGAAAAGGCAATGCTAAGAGAGAACCTCAGAAGGAGAAGACAAATAACAGATGGCCTCACTTTTAGCTGGAATACTGAGAAACATAAAAGGCGAGTCAAGCCAAATAATCATACACTCACAAAGCGATACTAAGCTGAGGCAAACAGAAAGGCAAAATGAAGAGGAGCAGGTAGAGAAGGGGTCCAGTGATACTTGCTGGAGCCTTACTGGGGCTAGGAGGTGAAGTACACATTTCTGGAGGCTTCAACCTAGAACCCCTGGCAGAGATACATGGATAAAAACCTATTTTACCTCAGTAAACATCATTTAGAAAAAACATTTATACCAAACTACTGGGAAAATATTTTCAGTGTATCTCAAAACTCTGCCATAAATATGCACAAGTAAGAAGCTGGCTCTCAGCAGGGAGTAAAGGTGGCGATGACCACTGGGTAAGCTCCCCAAAGCCTGCAGAGCCCAGGAGGGGGGATGGGTGGGGTTTTAGCCCCATCCACCAGTGAAAGGTTGTGCACGGGGCAGCCATCTGCAGCCCAGATCACACGATCTACAATGGCCACTCACGGAGGCTGTATCCACAGAGAAACTTCTTCACCCACACTGACAGGGGGTGAGAGCCCCTAAATCTGACGCCTGATTAGGTAAAGCAGCAAGACAAACAGAGGTGGGATTAGAGAAGTCAGCCTCCAACGAGGGAGCACGGACAGATCACAAGTAGATGTAGACAAGCTCTGCCTGTCTAGAGAGCTGTGCCCGCGGTCAGGGTGCGGTGGGGAGGGCCCGCGGTTCTGTGCCCAGCAGAAGGATCCACGTTCCTCCGCCTCTATGCCAAGAATGACACGAAAAGTCAGATGTCAAAGTGTCCCTGTGGCTAAAGGGCTTCAGTGCTATTTTCTGGGGTGTCTCCATGTGAAACCTGACACCTCTTGAGAAGGGCCGTGGGCGCCTAAAGTAGATAAGAGATTTGCCTTCGATAAAGGAACACCTTTATCTATTCTCGCCCATCTCTGGCACACTAAGACGGTGCCCGCAAGTCTGGTATCTGTGCCGGCAGACCCCCTACCCTCCTAGGAATGTCTCCCCGGGGAGACGTTCCTCTGAAAGATAAAGGCGTTTACCCCCACAGGTGTTTTCCTGCTCGATAATGAACCCCCATCCTCCTTCCCCACGTGCTACGTACCCCGGGATCTTGGGTTTTTGCCTTCCCACCACTGCATTGTGACCACTCCTTTGCCAGGGCATTTAAGGGGGCCTCGGAATTTCTAATAATCCGTTGAGCTCCAATCTACGACTCGAGCTCGTCGCTGTCTTGGATCGCCTCCATCTTTTCCATCCATTATACTTCTTCCCACGCGCGCGGCTTCCAACAAAGGGCAACCACTGGAAGATGCACCGGATGTGTCAGAGCCACAGCTGACACCGGTGCAAGCCGCAGTGCCCATGACTGGAAAGGCCTTGCCCAAAGGGGGCGTGGAGCAAGGAAGGGGGGCTGCTTCGTTGGGGGAGGGGTATGTGCTCCATCACCCGGTAGATGGCTCATCACAGGGTCACAGGGGAGCCACTCCTTGGGAGCGGGGAACAGCCCTGTCTTGGGGAGATGGCTCCATCGAGGGGAGGGGAGGCGGCTCCATCATGGGGTGGGGGGGGACGGGATAGCCCCGGCTCCGGGGGACCATGGCACTGGCTGGGGACAGACATTGCCGAAGGTGTGTGCGCACGGAGGGCTCCAGGGTGGGGGGAGCAGGAGGGCCCAGGCAGGGCAAAGGTCACAGGGCTGCCAGTGCAAGGGCAAGTGGGGAGCAGCGGCCAATTACAACATTCTAATCCCTCGTTTTGCAAAAAAGCCGGCCCTGAAACGCTCAGTGAGACCAAACCTGGCCTCTGCGTTATTTCCCTACAGAAGGCAACCTCCCCCTCCTGCTCCAGTCAGCGAAAGCATTTTCAAGGCGCCTCGCTAGCCCGCGACCTGCCTCCTGCTCCGCTGGAGTCTGCCGCAGGGAGGCTGCGCCACGTGCCACCTGGGCGGAGCCGGGCACGTGTCAACCTCTGCGGCACCTGTTTTCCTCACGCAAGTGGAGGTTGTAAGGGGTGGCGTGTGGCATGAAGAAGAAATTGAGAGCGAAGAGACGGACAGTGATCTGTGAGGTCAGCCCACAGCACGGGGATCCCGGGAAGCATGTCCAGGTCCCATTGAATGAAGTTGTAAAGCTCCTTATAGACCCCAGCAAGGAAACGTCACAATGACGTCATGAGGAAGGAGCAACACGCAGGTGACACGCAGCAGGGAGGATGCTGGGATGCGTGATGATAACAGGAGTATTTACCTGCAGGGGCACCAGTCATCACTAACAGGTCCTGTGTTTCTTGGAACACTCCACAGAGGTCAGGAAGCTGGGTGACAGGTGAGAGACGTGCTGTCACCCACCCCGAGGGGGCTGGAGAGACGGGAGGTGTTCCTCTTGTCTGAAGCTCCATCTCTCTACCTGCTGCCCCGTTCCACAGAGAGAAGGAAAATCTGCCACGGAAAGTTGTGGTGCGGCTTGATGAGTTACTGCACACGCAGGCTCGGAGCGGACCCCGGCTCCTAGCACCCCACTGCTGTTAGCACACGTGAGCCCGGCTTGGCACAGGTGCGCCAGCCTTCGACAGGCAGACCCCCTCTCACCGCCCAGGCAGACCCCCTCTCACCTCCCATCCAAAGGGCCACGAGGAAAGCTGTGTGGCCCTGCGCACGCTTCCTCCCGGGAGGCGATGGGAGCTTTTCCCGGACGAGTGGCCAGCAGCAAGCCGTGACTTCAGGAGTGACAACCCGGGAGCTGGCTGGAACTGCCCTGCGCCATCGCAGGCAGCGTCGCTTGGTGGAGAAAGGAGGGGAGGCCATCCTGCCTGCCTGCAACCGAGGCGGGAAAGGTGCTGAAGGAGGGCTGAGTGCAGGACCTGCGCTTAGAAGCGCGCAGCTTTGTGGGTAGTCCTGGTCCCGACTGTGACATGCTCCCCCCACCCCCCGTTTCCTCTGGGTTGGGTCTGTGGCGTGTCCACCCCAGGCTCTGCAATTCCAGCTCCGATTTCCAGGGCAAGGCCACGTTGCCGTTAAGAACAAGCGGCGTGGACACGGCTGCCCGTGGCCAGCTGGGACGTGTTGCCCTCCCCTCCCCCAAGGACGCCGGGAGACGGAGCATCCCCAAGCCCAGCTCCGCAGCCTGATGGCAAGGGATGAGCTGGGACATTCATCTAACGCCCAAGGCTGACGACGGTCGTTACCTTTGGACGTCGCTGCCGGGCGCCAGGGCCCGGTCTGCAGCTCTGGTTCCGAAGTCCAGATGCGCTGGGGCGGACAGAGACGGCCTGCGGGCCTCACCCGCACAGCTGGAGGCAGTCCACGTGCTGCACCAGGCGCTTGTGACGCGGACGGACCTGTCACCCCCCGAGCTGGGGCCGATGTCATGTGGCTGCTGCCTCGGGAGACTCGGAGCAAGACGTGGAGACTCAGGCCACAGGGCTGGGCGGTTTGTGGCCGAGTCGGCCGTGCGCTGGTCGGTGGCGCCTGCCAGATGGGAAGCAGAGAGTCTCGGCCTGGAACCGCTGAGACGAAAGGGACACAAAAGCCGCGTCAAGCGTGGCCTTCAGGGTGCACGAGGCCTAGTTTTCGTCGGAGTAAACCAAGGAGCTGTCCGCCTCCGAGGAGCTCCTGGGCAGAGTCGCTCCCTCCCTCTGCTGTCTGCTCTGCCACGCCCAGAGCCCCGCAGCCGCCAGGAGGACCTGGACTGACAGGTCACCGGCAGGGCCACGCCTCTGGGGTGGGCGGACGGACTGACAGACGTGGGGCAACAGACTGAGATATGGGCGGACGGACTAACAGACGTGGGTGGAAGGACTGACAGACGTGGGCCGACACTGACAAATGTGGGCCAACGGACTGAGAGATGTGGGCGGAAGGACTGACAGACGTGGGCGGACGGACTGACAGACGTGGACGGACGGACTGACAGACGTGGGCGGACGGACTGACAGATGTGGGCCCATGGACTGACAGACGTGGGCTGAGGCAGGCACACTGGGACACCCCGGCTGCTGTGGCGAGGGCCTCCCGCCCCCGGCAGGAACAGGACACCCAGGCGAGGGGCAGGACGCGCCAGGCCAGGCTTGGTGGCCGGGGCGGTGGCCGCAGCCTCTGCAGCCGGTCTGCGCAGGGAGCTGCCGGAGCTCGCAGGCCGCGGGCTGCGGGCGTGAGCAGCAGGGCCCCGCACCAGGGACTCGGCGCCTCGAGGCAGGTGCTCCGCAGGCCAGGTCCGCCCTGGGCACAGCGAGCGAGGCCGCAGCTCCCGCCCTCACGAAGGCTTCCGTGGCGGGGGACAGAACCTAAGCACGGAGAGACTGGGCCCAGGGCCGTGGCGCACGCCTGTCATCCCAGCCCAGGAACAGAGGCCGAGACTAGGAATCGCTTGAGTCCACAGGTGCGAGACCCGCGTGGGGCAACACAGCGAGACCTGGTCTCAAAAAACTAGCTGGGCGTGGTGGCGCGCGCCTGTCATCCCAGCTCCCTGGGAGGCCGAGGCCGGGGATGGCCTGAGTCCGGGGTGCCCGGGGCAACGAGAGCCTGCGGTTCCACAGGCAACATAGCGAGACCTGGTCTCTAAAAAAGCAAAGAAGAAAAGGAAAAAGAAAAGGCTGGCGAGACGACGTCTGCTGGAGGCCAGGGCGCGAGGGAGCGACGAGAGCAGGCCCGGGCGGAGAGCTGCAGGGCTTGAGGTGCACCGAGAAGACGGGCTGCAGGAACGAAGGCGGCTGCGTGGAGGTGGCTGCGCTGGGCACGGCACTGCCAGCAGAGGGGACAGCGGGAGCCAAGCCCCTGAGGCTCCACCCAGGCCCCCTGGAGAGGCCAGCGGGACGTCAGGTGACGCCGGGGCCACGTGAGCCACGAACGAGCCCGGCGGCCACGGCGGGGCTGGCAGCTTCGGGTCCCTCCGCTTCAGGGGAGCCGAGCCTTTGTCCTGGACCCCCCCAGCCGGGGGGGCCGCCCCGGGGCAGGAACGTCAGAGCTGAGGCTAAGGCAGCCCTGGTTTTTGTATGAAACAGAAAATGTTTTAAAGTTCATGAGACTCAATAAACAAAGACGATGATAAAATAACTTTCCAAAGGTGGTAGCAGTGTTGCTGGGGGTGGGGGGGGGGATGGACAAAGGGTGGGGAAGAGTCCGATGTCACAGAAGTTGCTAAAGCAATATTGGAAATAATGGAATGGTCTTTTGAAGACAGACCAGTCTACTAGAAAAAAGATGAAAGACACAAGTCCTGTTACATAGAAGCATTTATTGTTATTTTCCAGAAAGACATGGCCAAATAAAATAAAAAAGAATAACTCAGTTAATGACATCAAGCTATTTGGTTGGCAAATTAGCAGAGAAATGATTATCTAGATCTTGACTTCACCCATGTAGCCCAACAAAGCTTCGATGAATTACGTCCTCCTCTGTAAATGTTAGACCATTTCTTTTAAAATGAAAGAAAATTAAGCATTTATTAATCTCCTGGTGGCAATGCATTTTCAAATGTGAAAATGACTAAAGAAATCAGGAGTGTTTTCACTGCAAGCAGTTTAAAACATCTCCCTATAAACAAATATGACCCAACAGAAGAAACCTATACCAGCAGAAAGACGGAAGTTGATATTTTCTCTTCACATAACCACCTGTCCACAGGACAGCGAGAAGATACTATGACGACTGGGGATAAAAATGAGCAAACGACCATCTCAGAAGCTGTGCGGCCTCAGAAGTCGGCAAAGAAATGAAGCTGGAAAAAGCGATGAAGTTGCACTTGCATTTCCCAAGTTAGCAAAACTGTAGGAGGAAGGGAAAGATCACCACCCAGAGCAGGTAAGGGAGAGAAGGAAGGTTGTCTTCGGGAACTGAGAATACCTACTCAAACAAGACTTAATACATAGAAGTCTCTCTTACCATTGGCCAGTTATCCTAATAAAAGGAAGGTATTTCTGACAAAGTTGCTCAAGAGAATTTTTCCTTTGCTGCTACTGCTGCATCCTTTAAAGTTGACATGCAAATTTCTAGCTCTCTTCCCCAAAAAATCAGCAGGAAGTATTGTTCTCTGAAGCCAGCGGGGCCTCTTTATCCTCCACAGGGAGCATTTCCAGATTCTTGTAAGCCTGTTGGTAAATTAGAGCGACTAGCAGTTCTCAGGATAAATCAGAATTCTTTCTTCTCTCCAACACAAGGTCTTTCACCTAGCAGGGAGTCATCAAGCACAATCTGTGTGCACACCAGTGGGAGAAACATAGATCAATAAGACCCCACCTGTTCCCCAGGAAGATTGTAGACAGGTAAAGAAGAGATCTGTCATGATGGAAGCAGCCAAGTAAAAACCCAAAGCAGAAAAACAGAAATCACAATTAGCAGCGTTAGCAGCCGCGTGTGGAATGAAGAAGAAAACAAGACGGAAGAGATTGCTAACGATTAGAGAGCAGTTAACTTACAGAACCAGGAACCACAGAGCATGATTTGAATCGGTTTGATTTAATGCAATTATGAACATCCTTCGATAGTTTGGCAAGGAAATAATGATAATAATCCAGCAGAGAAGGTGAAACTCGATTCGAAAGCGTACGTGACAAAGAGCAGGGGTACAGGTGATAACGTAAGACTCTACCTCTGGGGGGGGGGGAGTCATCAACTGTTAGTCATAAGTCTGCTGAGACATTCCAAAGAGGTTAGGAGACTGTGTCACAGGTGAGAGACCGGCTATCACCCACCCTCCAGTGTGCCAGAGGGGGTGAGACTAGATAAAAAAGTGTTCTTTTTATCTCATCACTCATCTCTCATCCCGTTCCCAAGTCTCTCAGGCAGTAGGTGCTTTACTGTTACTTCAGTGTGACTGAAGTAACACTCTGCTTCCAAACTTCTGCTGAGTGCTGTCACGCCCTCTCCACTGGAGGGTCTAGGGTAGGACCCAGGCCCCCTTGTTTGTGAATGACACAGCAACAGCATCTTGTTGTGACCCCCTGTGAGGTGTATCCTGGGGGAGCAACTTTGCCGGAGACACAGAGTGAGCACAAGTCGAGCCGTGACGCAGACTGACAAGCCCAGGAAAATAGCAGAACAGGCGCCAACCTGCCCCCTTCCTGCCTGGATTCCCTGTGTGGGGCCATCTGGCCAGGGAAGGATGCTCTCGGCGCCCAGCCCAGGGCCGTGATGGGCCAAGACACACCCACAGGCTCACCGCCATGGGCAGATGTGAAGGAATCTCTTCCTCATCTTAAATTCCTCCTCTGTTTCCAAGGAGAAGGCCGCTAAGCTTCCTTTAGCCGGGACCCACATTCGGCCTTGACCGGGTATCTGTGTGCACTTTCATGTTTGAGAAAGTGCCTAGTGCATAATAAGCGCTTAAGCAGATTAAATTCCATTCAGTGTGACCTAGGCAGGCTGCACTGAGGTTATTGCAGCTCTGTTTACAATCGCCAGGATATGGGAACACCCCAAATGCCCCCAAACAGACAAATGGGTCAGAAACTTGTGGTCTATGTACACGGTGGAATATTATACATCCGTTAAAAAGACAGGCTTATGTCATTTGCAGACACGTGGATGTGCTAGAAGGAATCATGCTAGCAGAAATAAGCCAGAAAGAAAAAGAGAAATACTGGATGGCCTCACTTATAGGAGGGATAGAGGGAAAACAAAGGGACAAAAACGTAAAACTAACTTTCAGCAGAACTAGAGCATAGAGCAAGAGAGGGGGAGGGGGGCAGACTCAGGTGTAGGAAGGGCACAAAAGATTATGATGATGGTTCACAAGTGACAAGGTGATGGGAGAACCCCCCCACCGGGGTAGATAAGGATGTATAATCAATTAATAAATGTATAATTATATAAGTAATTAATGTGTAATTGCTTAATGCTAACGATGCCTTTGGAGACATGCATGTGGAATATTCAGTACACCCCAGACTCAATGTCCCCTTGGTTCTCACTTCTGACGCTGTCTCTCGGGGCCTCTCATCCATCCTGTTGTCGCACCCAGAGACCTCACCCGGTCATTTCGCTGCTCATTCATTATCTATTCCACCGGTTCTTCTTCTTCAAGAACAAGCCTCACGCCAGCGTGTCCAGCTCCGAATGGCTGCCCAGCGTGAGCAGGTCTGTGGCTGACCGCCGCAGATGGTGGGAGCGGCCCCTGACGTCTCCAGGAGCCATGTGGAGACGCTGGCTCTGGCCACAACTGCTCGAGCTCCCATTTCATTCCTACTTCCAGGCCCCGTGGGGTGCTGCCACTGTGTAGGCCATCTTGAGGGGACCCCGAAAAGGTAAAACCCCCCCCAGACATTCTACCGGCTCTGAGCAAGTGAGAAAGAAAATCCTGATCAAGTTAGAAAGCAAAGTCGCAACTTGCTTCTCTGCGTGACGCACATCCAGGAGAATTTTCCCTCTGGGCTGCCTCCGTGAGGAGTGGGGGTGGGGGTGGTGGGGGTGGGGGGGGCGTTATTCTCTCTAAACTTACCGATCAGATAAGTCGCTCCCCCTGGGGTGGAGGCAGAGAGAGTCCAGGAGTTAAACTGACCGGTGCCCCCGTGGGAAGGCACACGGGGAGGTGACAGGTGACAAGGGCACTGAGGCAGGGTCACAAGCAAGGAAGGAGCAAGGAAGCGGACATGAGCCTCCCGGGCATCGGACCCGAGGGTTTGCAGCCACCAGGGCTTGGGCAAACACCAGCGTCTCCCTGGGCCGCTCTGCGAGACGGAGGGCGTGAGATGCGCGTCGCTGCCCGAGGCTTGACAAGATCAGATCAAACAACGACCCGCGAGTTTCAGAAAAGCCCTGCTGCGCCGAGAGCACGGAGCTGGCGAAGACGTCCGCAGGTCCCTCAGCGCGCAGCCCGGGGTCCAGAGCTGGAGCTGTTCGTGGAAGGTTTTCCTCGGTCTCGCAGCCACGGGGCTATTTTTAGACCTGTCTTCACACGCGCCCACGTCCTTCCCCAGCCTTCTGCGCAGCGCTGGGGGTGACTCAGGGAGGACAGGAGATTCCCCGGGGACATCCTGGACATCCCACTCAGGCCCACACTGGGCTCCCGGGGCCTGGCAGACGCCGCCCGCCCCCCAGCTCCCGGGGCACAGGGAGCAGGCCCTTCCAGCCCTCGGTCAGTGCAGAGGAGGCTGCTCACCCTGGTCCTCACCGTTGCCCCCTCCCTCCTGCTGGACCGGCAGATGCCAGAGGCCAGCCCGGCCCTCCTCCCAGGCCCCAGCCCCACGGGAGGTGGCAGCAGCGTCTCCACTGCTTGGCCAGGACCCTGAGCTTTCTGCGGCCTCCAGCCCTCGGCCCCAGCCCACCTGAACATGACGTCATCACTGGCCAAGAGTTTGTGAGGCCAGTGTCTTCTAAGTGCTTTGTCTTTCCAGATATAAGCTCCTGAGAGATGATGTGAACATGACGTCATCACGGACTGAGTTTCTGTGAGGTTGGTGTCTTTGAAGTGCTTTGTCTTCCAGCCTCCCTATAAGCTCCTGAGATGATGTGAACATGACGTCATCACGGACTGAGTTTCTGTGAGGTCGGTGTCTTTGAAGTGCTTTGTCTTCCAGCCTCCCTATAAGCTCCTGAGATGATGTGAA
>PVHY01026645.1:0-17077 GCA_004024945.1 Uropsilus gracilis
TCTGAGGTGAAGGTTGGGGTTCTGAGGTGAAGGTTGGGGTTCTGAGGTGAAGGTTGGGGTTCTGAGGTGAAGGTTGGGGTTCTGAGGTGAAGGTTGGGGCTCTGAGGTGAAGGTTGGGGTGTTGAGGTGAAGGTTGGGGTTCTGTGGTTGAGTTCTGGCCAGTGGGAGGCAGAAGTGTTACTCCTTTGGGCAGAACCTCAAAAACATCTTCCATCTCTTTTTCTTCCAGTCAAGTCAGCATAGGCACAAGATGGGGGGTGGAGGGGGTAGCCAGATCACAGAGGGCAGAGGTGGGGGCAGTAAGTAAATGCTGAGACATAGGGGGTTTCCTTGTGGTCCCAGCATGGCCTCTCCTGCTGCCCAACAGAAGGGCAGGAAGTCAGGCCTCACACGAGCAGACTTGGCCTCACCTGGGGCTTCCTGAGGCGCCAAGTCCCTGGTCCCCCCTCCGGGTCTACTGAAACAAAATGTCCGCAGAGCGGAGACTGCCCTGGGCCACCTGCCACCAGCTCCCATCTGCCATCTGGGGGCCACCAGCTCCCAACTGGGGGCCACCACCCCAGGGAACCAGTGTCAGGTGTGACCGTGCGGTTTCCTCTGCTGTCCGGCGCCTGGGAGCGCCCTCTTCCCTGCCCACTGCTGAGCCGGATGCCTGGTCCTCAGTCCTTGGTGAAGGCGCCGCCCCTGGGCTAGGAAGACACTGCTGCTGGGGCTGCCAGTGGCCGCAGCTTCTTTCTTTGCCAGGGGCCCTGCGTGGGCCCTCTGCTGGTTCCGCAGTATTTCCCCAATGAGGCCATGGGGACAGCCCTCCCCCGCGCCCCTGGCGGCCGTGACAACCCACACTCCCGCCCTCACCCAGAGAAATGATACCTGGGAGCCTGGAGTGCACCCCGAGTCCCCTGGTTCTGGTCTCTGGGAGAGAAGCCGGGAGTGTTCCAGATTGCTCTGGGCAGGTCTGGGGGCGGCAGAGACTAATTTTATTAGCTTCTACTTGGACATATTGACAGTGAAGTGGATCTTTTTTTTAATATGTTTGGAGCCACCTGGGCCCCGGAGGCACCGAGCTGGGAGCAGAGCTGACTTCAGTGATTTCTGGTTCCGGAAACTGGTGCAGGCCTGAGCTGGGCTCAGAACCAGGCTTTCCTGAGGACAGTGCCCCGGGGCTGCAGGGCTCCACTCCTTGATTCCCCCAGGGGTACCAGGACGGCACCCCATTAACCAGCTCTGCAGTCAGGCCCCTGGACCGCCTCTCTGACCTCCTGCTCACCACCGTGAGGGCACCCACCTGGCCTCGTTACTTGAGGCCTTCTCCGTTGCACCTTAGCCAGTGAGCTGGTTCACGCCAGTTTCTCCCAGTCAGTCCTGGCTCGTAGAAAAGTCCCTCCCTCTTAGTCGGGGTGACTGTCCCTCTCCCGAGCCCGTTCTTGAACGTCTTGGTGGATGGTGGCGCTTATGGAGTTTCCCACCCAACGTCTTCGGCTCTGCGACCGTCGAACCTCAGTGTTCTATTCTCCCAGTGTGGCCATCGTTCCCCCCGACTGTTCCAAAGGAGTTGTTCTCAGGGGTCACCACGGCCTCCTGGACTGCCTGCATCTTGGGGCAGCTCTGGGAAGCCCACCAGCCACTCCCTGGCTCTAGAGCCTGAGCTCTAGGTTGGTCATACAACCTCGAGGTCAGCCCTGTGTGGGCTCTCCCAGCTCCCACATACACGTGTGCTGGGTCTTTCAGCTCTTTGCAGGAGCCTTTTCTTCCCTTTCGCTCCAGGCATGTCACCGAGTGGTGGTCCTGGGGACCAGGAGAGGAGAGGGCAGGCCCTCAGGGCAGAGGTCAGTTTCTTCTGTGGTGAAGTCGCCCTCCTGTTTTCAAGCGAGGGGGGTGGAGTGTGTTCCCTCTTCAGAGGGAGTGGCCGGACATGCCGGCTGAGGTGCCTCAGAGTGGTCCTTCCTTGTAACCTGGCATGACCAATCGGCCTTGGTTGAGCAGGTGTCGTCTCTGGAGCTTGGTTGCTCTGGCTGTGAAGTCCTGGAGCTGGACCTGAGAGTTTTCCTTCCTGCTGAAAGGGATGTGGCGTCTTTGTTTCTTTTCCTTTTTATTTTGAGACTGGGTCTCGCTATGTTGCCCAGGGTAGTCCTGATCCCAAAGGCTCAAGCGCTCCCCAGCCTCAACCTCCCAGGTAGCTGGGATTACAGGTGCCCGCCACTGCGCTCAGCTGTTTTTTTGAGACCAGGTCTCACTATGTTCCCCGGGTTAGTCTTGAACCCATGAACTCAAGCGATCCCTGGCCTCTTGCCTCCCAGCTCTTGGACTACAGGCACACGCCACCATGCCCCGTGGGACCTTTGTAAGACGGCGGGAGGGCCTGGCTTTCAGCGCTGTCCCAGTGATTTCTCATGACCTCTGCCGCAGGCATCTGGGGTGTGCATAGGATGTCTGTAGAAGCTTGAATTGCCCACCTCTCCCCCTGGATACATCAACCCCAAACCTCAGGTTGTGGCCTTACTTGGGAATAGGGTCTTTCTGGATGTAATTAACTTCAGGATCTTGGGACAAGATCATTCTAGAATTAGGGCATATCCTCAAGCCAGCCACTGGTAAGAGAAAGGAGAGGGAGGCTGGAGACACAGGGGTGCGAGAGAGGCAAGGTGGAGATGGGGGTGCAGGTTGGAGCTGTGATGTCTCTCGTGTGGCTGGCAGCCATGAGGACAGAAACCCAGCCCAGATTCTCCAACAGAACCTCGGAAAGAACCACCACTGCTGACCAGCTGACCTTACACTTCTGGTCTCCAGAGCTGTGGGGGAATATGTTTCTACTAAGCCATCAGGTTTGTGAGCCAAGTGTGTGGCGTGCTGGTTGTCCAAGTGCTGGGAGACAAGAGGCCAGGGATTGTTGAGTTCACAGGTTCGAGACTACCCTGGGCAACATAGTGAGCCCTGGTTCTTGAAAAAATAACTGGGTGCTGTGGCAGGTGCCTGTAATCCCAGCTACCTGGGAGACTGAGACTGGGGATCACGTGAGTCCGCGGTACCCCAGGCAAGGTGAATCTGCGGTCCCCTAGGGAACATAGCGAGATCTAGTCTCTCAAAAAAAAAAAAAAAAAGTCATCTGGTTGTGGATGTTTGTTTTTTTGTTTGTTTTTTGGAGACTAGCTCTCGCTTTGCTGCCCGGGGAACCACAAACTCACATTGCCCACGGACTCAAGCGATCCCCAGTCTCAGCCTCCCAGGTAGCTGGGATTACAGGTGCCTGCCACTGTGCCCAGCTGCTTTCTTGAGACCAGGTCTCACTCTGTTGCCCGGAGTAGTCTCGAACCTGCGAACTCAAGTGATCCCAGGCCTCTTGCCTCCCAGCACTTGAACTACAGGTGCACATCACCATGCCCAACTTAAGCCAGATATTTCTTAGGGGCCACCAGCTGTGAAAGGGGGAGGAGGAAGATGGGGTGAGCAGAGGGAGCAGTTGAGCTGCAGTGTCAACATGATGAAGTCTGGGCCACCTCATGAGCCTGTTGTTGCAGTGGGGTCCCGGGTGATGCTGCTCTCCAACTAGATGAGGCTTGCCCTGAGCTGCCCTCACAAGGCAAGACCCCTGCCCTGTCCACGAGCCATTAGGACAGCCACTTGTGTTCCCCTCTTAGGACCCAGTCAGCCAAACTTAACTCAGTAACTGGCAAAATCCAACTGGGAATCTTGGAGACAGTGAAACCCAAGACTGGGAGTAATTAGAAAATTTTATATGAAGCTGGGTGCGGTGGCTCGTGTCTGTAATCCCAACTACTTGGGGGGCTGAGGCTAGGAATCACTTGAGTCTGCAGATTCAAGACTATCTGGGCAACATAGCAAGACCTAGTCAAAAAAAAAAAAAAAAGGAAAGAAAAGAAAAGAAAAAACAAAGAAAGAAAAGAAAATTTTACTTGAGCTTCTGGCCCTAGAAGAGTCTTGAAAGGCATTTATTACTACCTCTGGAGTGACTTTATTTATTTCTTTTTTGAGCAATGTTAGTGGGCAACTTGTCTGTGTTTTAGAAGCACAAGTCCTCACCTCTTCACGTGGATATGCAAGCAGTCTCCTTGGAAAATAGTATGGAAGGTCCTCAAAATATTGAACACATATCTAACCCTAGAAAGAGGGAAATTAAAACCAAGAGTCATGAAATCTTTTGCCCAAAGTCAGTGGGGTTGGTGAGAAATGGGAAGTCAGAATGTGAGCTTATATGTGGTGTCTGTGAAACTTGGGCGAGCCAGGGGGGAACATTGCTCCGAAGTGCTTATAGTCAAAAATCCAGAGAGGAGCAGGCCATAATTAGCTCGAGTTCAGCCGTTAGCTCGCAAGCGGCAAAGTGTGTTTCTGGTCTTTATTTAGAACGACAGGATCGCAGGCAAAGTCTGAATCACAGAGATGATCTGGCAGCTTTGCGGGAGGCTCGCCGTCGAAGGCTGGATTCCTTCTTGGAAGATGTGGAACAGAATGGGCGGTTAGTCACAGCGTGTGACAGAAAAACAAGACTGGTTTCTTGGAAAAAGCTAGAAATGGGGGCTTTCAGAAAAAGACACTGACAGTTTGCCGTGATAGAGTTCTGGCATTAGAGTCAGAAAGCCTCTGCTGTTGAAATCATTTCTTCCTATTACAAAAGTAATTTATGTTTGTTGTACAAGAATACGGAGCAGCGAAGAGAAGAAAATTATAATCATTTAGATCCCTGCCACACAGAGATAATCATGGCTAATGTTCAGATGTTGGGTCTTCTAGTCTTTTTTCTTGTGAACAACTACTGATATAGTTAATATATTAATGTAAAATATATGTGTGTATATAATTATAGGTTTTATGGATCTGATTTTAGCAAGATGGGGCTAGAATGTATAGATATTTTTTCTAATAGCAGCTTATTCTTTTCTGATAAAAAGGCACCATGTATTCACAGAGAGAAGTGGAAAATAGAAAGAAGAACATGGACGTCATCTATAAGACTGCCTCCCATACAGTTGGCTGTTTTTAATCTGATTTTTTAAGTGAGTGCTGAGCTAGAGCTCTTGAATCAGATGTATGAGATGCTTGTGTTGACTGGGGCACTGATGATCTTACCATCAACACCCACTCCCCTACCCCCGCCCCTCACACACCCAACAACATGGTTAGCTCTTCTGAGACTGAGAGCTGGGGCTTGATGTGAGCACCCAGCACCCACATGTCACCACCCAGCCTTTTTTCTTTAGATTTCCTGTCCTGAGTCCTGGTCTGAACATGGCAGGTGCCAATACCAGCCCCTCCTGTTCCTGCTGCCTCAGTGGTTGCTGCTGAAATCAGGTCCAAAAGAGGCAGAAGCCTCTGACCAACAAACCAGAGGTCCGCATCATCCACGTGTAACAGTTGCCAGACAAAAGCAGTTTAAACAACAGGGTTTACTGACAAAGAAAATTAACCAGGAAAACGAAAAGTCCTCAAAGCCACAACTGGCCAGTTATCTTACCCCAGTCACCACTTTCAGTCCCAAAGTCCCAAAGACAAAGGTCTAAGATGGTACCCTTTGCCCCTTTAAACCTGAGGCATGCACTCTGCAAAGTCCAGTCTTTTTCTGGTGTCTTCTCTTTGCTTCTTCTCCAGTGTTCCATGCTGCTCTGCTTCTCCAAGGCTCTTCAAACTTCTTCCACAATTGCTGATGCACAAATCAGCTTTCCAGATTCCTGGCCATCCCAGGTACCAGCTCACTATGCCACCTTGCTGCGGTGCCACACTCTCCACACCGGCCACTCTTCTGCCGGCCACCATGGCTCCTTGCCACTACCAGCTCACTCTTCCAGGGACTTCCCCTGGCCAGGCCACGTGGGCCTGTTCTCTCAGTCTGCCATTCTCATATCCTCTCTCTTCCCTTCCTTTCTTTACTATCCTCGCTCCTTCCTTTTATCGGCCTTTTAACTTAATTTTGCGCATCTTTCTCTCAGACCCCACCCACTAGGGTATTCTGGCGCCAATACAATTTTACCTGCGTCATTACCCTGTATCTCTGCCAGGGGCGCAGGTGCACACAAAAACACGCACACCACTGCCAGGGACAGGGAAGAGTCTGCCCCAATGCCGGAGGTGCACAGCGCATTCTGCCTCCGGGTATTCAGCTGCAGATGTCCCTTGTTTCAAGGTCTCTTCTAGACGAGAGATTCTTTTCTACTTCCTTCTCACAAGGTCCCTGGGTGAGCAACTCTGAATATGAGGTTCCAAGGACTCTCATAACAGTCTTCTTGAAGCCGGGTCCCCAATCTGGGTAGTATTGAAGCTGATACCTCAATATGGGCAGTATTAAAATTTAGGCACGGATGCCATTAGCTATGTCAGAAAAACACAGGTAGAAGAGGCCTAAACTGGATAAGGGGACTTTTACTTTGTTGCAAATTATGGGTCTGGACCCAGAAAGAGAATGTATCATGTAGCAGGTGTGTAGAGGGTAATTGGAACCTTTGACTTTTAGGAGAAAGAAAACAAAAAAGATAAACAGGAAAGGATCAGAGAGGAGACAGACTTTGGGGGAGAGGAGAGACAAGAATAATGGGTTGATAGCCTGAGTGACCAGGCTGGGCAGAAGTCCTCTGGAAGAGTGAGCTGGAGGTGGCGAGGAGCCATGGTAACCAGCAGAAGAGTGGCCAGTGTGGAGAGTGTGGCACCACAGCAAGGTGGCATAGTGAGCTGGTACCTGGAGATGGCCAGGGATGTGGAAAGCTGATTTGTGCATCAGCAATTGTGGAAGAAATTTGAAGAGCCTTGGAGAAACAGAGCAGCTTGGAACGTGGAGAGAGAAGAAGCAAAGGGAAGATGCTGGAGAAAGACTGGACTTTGCAGAGTGCCTGCCTCAGATGTGGAGGGGCAAAGGGGCACCATCGTGAACATGTGTCTTTGGGACCTTTGGGACTAAAAATGGTGACTGGGGTAAGATGACTGGTCACTTGTAGCTTTAAGGACTTTTTGTTTTCTCTGTTAATGTTCCCTTGTAAATAAGCCCTGTTAAACTGCATTTTGAGGGGCAACTGTTATGCGCAGGTGGGACGAACCTGAGGGAACCTGGGTGGCAGAAGCCGCATTTTAAATGTGGCTTGTTGGTTGGTGGCTTCAGCCCATCTTTTGACCCGTTATCATCCTGAGCATTGAAACTATATATACTACTTCTATCAACAACCACGTCCGGTGAATACTCTAAACCCCATGAATACCCCATGACCAACGTACCCCACGCCCCGTGGATACACCACGCCCAATGTACCCCAAATGGAGTTCATCACCTTACACATAAAACTTACCTCCCCCCTTTAGCTCAGGAAATGATCCCATGATCTACACAAAAGTCTCCCCAGCAGCCTGCAGTCACCCTTCATTATTAGCCAGTCACACTGTTTCCTAACCAATCACCAGATCCCAATGGTCCTATCTCAGGTGCATTGCATCTCCATGCCCTTCTTCCCCAAGCCTCTGCCTCACCTATTCTCCAGGCTTGGCATCCTGCACCCCTCGATTGCCCCCAGCTTCCTCACCAAATGCTTTCTTCCCATCAACCCCCTTCAGCTGCGTTCAACACAGCAGCCAGAGTGACCACTTTCAGCAGTCCCCCTGACCGCATCATCTTCCTCTGCAATGGCCCTCGCTGAAAAGGGAACTGACATCTTGGGGCCAACTGAGCTCAAGGGGTGGGGCCTGAGGAGAGCAACCCCACTTTCTTCTTCCTGATACCTCCTGGCTTTCTGAGCTTGGCTTTGACCAAAGTGGAACTGATGATCCGAACGGATGATCCATGAGCCCTTGAAATATGCATCACTGCGCCTCCAAGTTCTGGCGCAAAGCCTGGCAAATAGAAGTACTCTTCACATGTTAGTTTAAAACCTGATTGAATGAGTACATCAAAAGTGTGACTCCAAAGCAGTGAGAATTCAAAAACAATGCATCACTGTGGATCTGTCCCCCAAACATGCTGTTCCTCGGGGAGCAGTCACTTTAGAGAATATTTACCAAAGCAGATGAACAAAAAAAGATACTACATAGAAAAAGATCTTTTTGTTTACCTACATAAAAGTCAAAACATAATTAAAAATTCATTAAAGATTGGAAGGCAAATGGTAAACTAGAAAAAGCAAAGCACAAGGTAGACCATGAGTTGGCGTCTTCTGTAAGCATGACTCATCAGAAAAAAAAAAAAAGGAGAACTATTTCAGTAGGAAAATAAGCAAAAGCCATGAATAGAGAAGAACAAATACAAATAGCAAACCCCTAAAGAATTTCATCTTGTGAATAATCAACATTCACCTTAAAATAACATTTTTTCATTGACCAACTCAGCAATGGATTTTGAAAGTTTGAAAAATCTACCTATTTTTTTTCTGATCTAGAAATTCTACACTGAGAAATTCCCATTAAAGAAATTGGTTCCTCAGGGATGTGCATATATATATATATATATATATATATATATATATATATATATATATGCAGATATATATATCAGAAAATTCATTGCTGCATATTTTAATAGCAACAAAACTGGAAACAACGAAAGCAATAATGAGAAATTACAAATAATTCATGCTTTTGGGGGAAGCTTTTCTATTTTTTACTCTCCACAGTCAAGATAAATGGCCTTTGCAATTTCAAAAACAAAGAAATGCTGCTTTTTTGAAATGGGAAAGAAAAGACACCTTGACTACAAATATTCTTTTGGAGAGCTGCCACTGTTCAAAATCATCTAGGGCTTCCTTCTCAGCCATCTTAAGAGCTGGTTTCAGAGACACAGAAGAAATTGATCTGGTTACTCTATAGTTTCATTTTGGATCAAATACAGCCATGATTCAACCCCATCGCCCACTCTATTCATCTGCTTCTATTCCAAATGGCTTTAGGGTCTTGCAAATAATCACTCTCCCAAAGCATGAAAAAAAATTTCCTTTGACCGAAGAAATGCAAAGAAATGTTATTTGGATTTTGGGAACTTATATATTTAGGAATATATATGCTTATCACGGTGCTCAGCATATGGCGTTCAATAAATAGTGTCAGTTGTTATTCTCATTTTCTTATTTGGTCTTATTTATTTCTGCAGTTTCTGGGAGGCAGATTGCTGAGAGCAGATGGGTGAATGCTCGAGCCAATGGTTTTGATAAAATACTGACTCATTTTATCAGGTGTTTTTTGTTGTTGTTGTTGTTTGAGTGGACACTCTGTAGCCTCCCACCTAAAAATATCAGGATTCTGGGATACATGAAAGTAAATAAATAATGTCCAGTTAGCTGCCTTAGTACTGCCTGAAAGCTCTGGGAGTGGACATTGAAATTCCTCAATCAGCATGAATATAAGTTGTTTTTGACTACATATATATTTTCTTATATTGTTGCATACCCCAAATTTCTACTACCATGTGACTCGTGTGCCATTATAATAACCTCTTGTGTTGCCCCCAATCTTGCCTTCCCTTCCCTGTATGTTTGCTGAAATAAGCCAGAAAGAAAAAGAGAAATGCTGGATGGTTTCACTTATATGTGGGATGTAGCAAAAACAAAAAGACAAGAAAAAAAAATTCAAGTTAACACACGGATAACTGAATGAATACAAGATCTTTAAGTTGTGGCCTGGGGGTGGGGAGGGGTGGGCAAGGCTTGGTCTGCCCTTTACTGCCATCTAGGGACGGGGAGGAGAAGTGCTTCTGCCTCTCCCCTTTGCAGATAGGTCTGATGGATTGATGAAAGGATGTCACCTCTAGGAGGATGTCAGGCTTGCCTGCCCCAACTGCAAAGCCGGATCGGCATGGAGACGAGGAGCTAAAGCACAGATCTGGGAGTGAGACAACTCTCTGTTTGAATCCAAATCTATCACTGACAGCTGCATGACCTGGAGCCATCTCTTCCTCTCTTTCAGTGTCCTTCTCTGTTAAAATGTGGCTGTAATAATGGCTGTTGCAGAGGGTGTTATATGATGAATTGAGATAGCAAAAATAATTACCTAAAATAAGGTCTGATCCATTGCAGGTGCTCTACAGATGGTATCTCTAGTAAAAGACTGAAAGCATGTGATTTGGCCATACTGCTAGGGGGTGTAAAGAGATCATAAATAGAACTAGTTGGTGGGGGGAGACTCTCTTGGCCTTTTCTTTCCTTGAAGTTTCAGAATTGCTCTTCTCTCTTCCTTCCATAGACTCCAGTACTGGGCTGGCTCCCCGAGGCAAGGAGGCAGACCCTGGCACTGTGGAAGACCTCTTCACATAGGAGAGAAGCAATTGGAGAGAAAGAGTGGACTGCCTGGAATAGCCACTGTACAGAGTTGGAAGGATCAGAGTGTGGAGCTGGAAAAAGGGGAACCAGGGACAACAAGTAGTCTTCATCTTGCAGACCCAATCTGATTTTGGAAGAGGCTGGGTGTGCTGAGAAGGAATCCAAGGCTGCTTTGAGATTGAGTTCTGTGATCCATTACCCATGTCTGCTGTGGTGTAGGGTATAGGAATGGTGTCACATACGGTACACGTTTGTGTGGTCTGTGGTCTGGGAAAGTACTTTTTAATCATGATCTGTGGACTGGTGCTCATCTGTAAACTATTTGAAACTGGACTATGACAACCTAAGTATCGAATTGAAGAGCAAACATTCAAAAATTGTTGTAGCAATCTGATAGAGTATTTTTGTCAAGTGCATTGGATCTAATTGAATGTATTGGATTGATTGAATCTATTGAATCTAATAATAAAACATTCAGGCTTTTATTTTGAAGGCTGTTTCCCTCCTCATTTTCCCCTAGTAATTCACTTTTATGATATTTTATAAAATTATCGCTCCTTGCCAGATTGGGGAACATGATCCTTCACCAAAGAGACTCAAAGGAGCACTGACTGAGAGCTTTCAGTCAAGAGATAGAAGGGATCCTTTCTGTTCCTCTACAGATGAGCCTGCTACTTAACATAGCAGACCACAGAGTACTATGGAGTGGGGTTTGCTAAGATTTCCACAACTATCCCTTGGGAATGAGTGTCAGGCTGGCAGAGATGAGAAAGTGCACAACCTTGGCTACCTCTGCCTCAAAGATTAAACTAGATACCACTGTCTATTTGCCTTTTGTCTCCCCAAAGGTGGATGGCACCCAATATTTCCCAAGGTGAAATGGTTGGCATGCATTCCCAGCTGTGAAGATGATGGGAAGGGGTGTTTGTTTACAGGTCTCCCTTAGGGTAGGCCTTGAGGTGCACCCCAAGGGAACAGCACAGACAGAGTGTGGAGGATGGCCTGCTAGAAGGGTCTGGGTCCTCGCTGGTAAGGGTGCACGTCCTTCCTCTATTCAACTCTGCTGTAGATTTGGGCAATCTGGTTTCTGCTACAGGATGAGCCATCTGGAGAATAGCAATTCCCAGTAAATCATTTATATTGAATTCATAACATAAGAAGTCGGTGGCAAGCAAACGCAGAGGGAAGCTGAAAGCTTAGCAGAATCACAATCATGTAGGCAGAAAATGCACAGGAAGGGTCGGAGGTGGGTGGCAGCCCTGCCCCTCACCTGGGTGCTCTTTCCACTCCACCCAGAAGCGTGGTGAGCTCCCTGCAGCTGGGACTGAACACAGCTGCCCCAGGGTCTTGCTCTTGTGCGGATCAGGTATTCGGAGACACCGCTTGTTCTGCTGGTCGGGAGCCTGCAGTGAAACAGTGGGCCTTGTCCAGATCCGATCCCCCACTGGCCAGCTGTGCCATCCTGGCAAGTTGCCCAGCCTGTCCCTCATCTTTAGCAGAAGGATAATACTAGGCCCTTGATGGGAGTCGCATGTGTAATAAAGAAGAAAATGAGAAGGAAGAGACGGATAGCGATCTGTGAGGCCAGTCCACAGAACAGGGATCCTGGGAAGAACAGGGATCCTGGGAAGCATGTCCAGGTCCCACTTTAATGAAGTTGTGAAACCCTTCTATACCCCGGCAAGGAAATGTTACAATGATGTAGAGGAAGTAGCAAAGTGGTGACACGCAGCAGGCAGGATGCGGGATAACGGGAACATTTACCTGCGGGGACAACAGTCATCACTAGTAGTCCTATGTCTCTTGGGACATTCCACAGAGGTTAGGAAGCTGGGTGACAGGTGAGAGATGTGCTGTTGCCCACCCTCTAGTGTGCCTGAGGGGGCTAGAGAGATAGGAGGTGTTCCTCTTAGCTGAAGCTCCATCTCTCTACCTGCTTCTACCTTCTACAGGCCCTCCACCTGGATGATGCAGGATCGAGACTCACAGTAGGTGGGATCCTACTCACAATAGAATGCTGGGGTATTCTCTTAGCACCTTCCCACAGTGGGCTTGGAAAGGGCTGAGTGGGGTTCAACACAAAAGGCCACCTGGTCCAGCTCTCCTCTGTCTTCATCTGGGGAAACGGAAGCTGTGAGAAGGGGGTGGCACTGTCTAAGATGGGTAAACCAGGCTTGGATCTACACCCAGGTTCCTTGACTTGCCAACTAGGTCAAACAGACGAGCTCCCAACTGCTTTGTCATCCAAGCGCAGAAATGCTCTGGGTCAAAATGGAGTCCCAGTTTTCAGCAACTGTCACACGTAGCCAGGACCCCAGCAGCAGGGTCAGGTCAGAATCTCAGTGGGGTTCAGGTCAGAATCTCAGCTCACTAGGAGACGAGCATCTCCCAGGGAGGTGCTGGGCCTAAGCAGAGAAGGTACCTCCTGGCATCAGGAGCCTGACTTGCTGGTAAGCCCAGGCCTGCAAGGGGCATGGTCGAGCGGGTGTCCCTAGTTGGGCAGCCCCAGAACCCTGAGTTGAGCTCCTTGCCAAGGAGAGGGCTGTGAGTGATCTGCTTGCTACAAATTCAATAATATTTTGAGCATTGGCAGCAGCACGGCCACGTGATGGCTCTACCAGGGCAGCGGGAAGGGAGGGGGGAGGCAGAGCACGGGCGACACGGTGGTGGGAGAACTGCAGGGACTATAACCAGGGAAGAAAATAATACGTTATCCATAAAAAAAATTCTTTTTCACCGATGTGCTAGAGAACAAAAAGTGAGTCCTTCTTCCTATTATGTTGCGAACAGTCGCCCTGGTGAAGATGCTGCGATTTGCCAAGGGGGGCGGGCACAGATTCTGGAGGTGATTCTAGGTCTTTGCTGGTGACAGGCTGGGAAGAAGCCCCCAGCCTTCCCTGGGGCTCTCTGATGCTTGTTCTGTGTCTCACAGTGAGGGAAGCTTTTGTCCTCCTGTGAGAGGGTTTTCAGGCTGCAGAGAGCAGACAGGGGAGGTGGGTATTGTTGGATCCTGGGCCTCACCTTGGTGGAGGACATGGAACCCAGACCTGCCCTGGAGGTGGAGGCACAGAATAAGAACCAGCAGCGAGCGTGAGCTTTACCACGCAGATCTGCCAGCTGGTCCCAAATGTCACCGTGTCTTTTCTTTTTCCTTTCCTTTTTTTTGATAGGAAATTAAGTGGCCACACCTGACATGGTTTCTGCAGGAAGCCTAGGAATAGAGGGCTTGTCTTTCCTAGGTCCCTGGGGCAAATGGAAACAGCCCAAAGCTCTTCTCTTTCTTTTTCTTTATCATTTTATTTTTATTTATTTATTTTTGTTTTGGGAGACTAGGTCTCGCTATGTTGCCCAGGGTACCGCAGACTCAAGCTGCTTTGGAGTACCGCGGACTCAAGCTATCTCCAGCCTCAGCCTCCCAGGTAGTTGGGATTACAGGCGCCCGCCACCACACCCAGCTGCTCTTTCGAGACCAGGTCTCGCTATGTTACCCGGGGTAGTCCCAACCCCGCGGACTCAAATGATTCCCCAGCCTCAGTCTCCCAGGTAGTTGGATTACAGGTGCCCACCACCACGCCCGACTGCTTTTTCAAGACCAGGTCTTGCTATGTTACCTGGGGTAGTCTCAAACCCATGAACTCAAACGATCGCAGGCCTCTTGCCTCCCAGCCCTTGGACAACAGGTGCGTACCACCACGCCCTGTTCAGCCCAAAGCTCTGATGGAAAACTTAAGACAAGTGGCTCAGAACAACTCCCTTTCTCTGGAGCTGGGCCCTCCACAGCCTGTAGTCATTAGCTTCTCTCCTTGGGGCCCCCAGCCATCCTAACTTATTCCTTCCCCAGCTGGAGAGCAGGCACTTGGAGAGAAGAATGGGGAAACAGGGGGCTCACTGGGCTTGGAGTCTCCTGGGCTCGGTGGGGATAATTGTTACCCTGGGTGGAAGAAAAATATTTCTTTCTTTGCTTAAAGGCCAGAGTAGGCGGTGATTTATGAGTCTTAGCTCAGAGTGAGAAGGAAAATCCAAAGTGGTTAAGCGTAGGGTGGGGAGCCCTTCCCAGCTTCGTTATTCCTGGCCGTGCAACCTTGGGACTTGCGACCTTGAGGCCCCTGCCCTGGCTCCACAGGGCAGTAGTGAAGATTAAACGAGGTGACCTATTGAGTCTGGCACATGACAGGCCCCCGATCAACGATAGCTTTTATTTCTATTATTCGCGTCAAGGGTGCCTTCCGTGGCCTCTGCGATTATAGCCAGGCTTCTGGACATCCCTGTCTGCTTTGAGTCTTCCAAATGAAGTTTATCGTTGGAATGGTGGTCTGTCTCCGGTGGCCTGGCATTCTCGTTAATCAGGCCATGGGCGTCTCTCCCATGGAGACATTTTGCTGGGATAATTGGTAAGAAATTGAGTTAGGGGCGGCTACAGTTTGCTTGAGGTTGTCCAGCCGTGCAGCTCTCATCGAAGGGCCACAGCAGCCGGCTTTTGTCTCTTGCTTCAAGAAGCTGGAAGTGTGTGCTCGAGGTGAGTTACAGCCTCGGCAGCTGCTCCCGCCATTTGGAGGTGGCCAGCGGGCAAGCACCCACGTTTGTCTGCCTCTGCTGCCCACGGCTAGGACATCGCAAGCAGCTCCTCCCCCCAGCGCCGGGGTCCTGGCCCACTGCACGACTCAGTTGTTGAATGCCTACCTTTTTTGCACCTCATTTTTGGGGACCCCCCCTCCAGGAGTGATAATGTCAGCAGCAATCACACCAGATGTCCTTGTTTAAGTTCTCCTACGGGTGTGGCTCTGGGGTCACAACCTGGCTTGGCCAGTTTTTAGCTCTATAGCTTCAAACTGTATGACTTTTCCCTAAATCAGGAACATCCTGTCTGTGACTAGCACAGTCACCCCACATCCAGGTCGGTTCTTTATCAGGTCTAGCAGTCAAAGGAGAATGTTGGTGTCCGTGGTGGGTTTCATGCTCCCAGGGAACCAAAACCACAAGCCCACCAAGCAGGGAGACTGGGCAGCGGGGGCAGGAAGCTAGGAGGCAGGCGAGCCCGCCAACACCCCCGAATCTTCATGCTCTTTCTCTGGGTGTGCCTCGTGCTCGTTCCATGCCCTCTTCTCATGTTCTCCCTCCAGGTGACACCATCCTATTAGCCTCTCCTCCCAAGCCCAGGCCAGCCCACTCATGCATGCGCACACCCTCTGGGTGGCTGCTATCATGGGAGTGCGCAACACGACAGGTGCCAGTCCTAGAGGCTAATGGCAAGCTTGCAAAAATCCTGAAAACTTGTTTATCCTGCAGGAGTTTTCAAACTTTGCCATATAGTAGCATCATCTGGGGGGCGGTTCAGGAGTTCCAAGGCCCAGGCCACCTCCTCCTGATGGCACCAGAAGCCACATGGGCAGCATGTGCAGGACCAGCAGGCTGAATCTCCAGGCTTCTAGTACTTTCCACTGAGTGTGGCCCTCAGACCAGTCGTGGGGACGTCCCTGGGGGCCTACTGGATCCCTCAGCCTCAGGCCCCACCCCAGGCCTATTTATCCAAGTCTGCGGGTGATTGTCCTGTACACGGATGTGCACGGGTGAAGCGCTGGTCTGGGGCTCAACTCTTCTTGCCGATAAAGTCGGGTTAATAATAGCACCCATCGTGTTCCTCAAGCTTCCCTGCCTGTTAGATGAAAACACAGGCATTGGGCGCCGCCAGGCCCACTGATCATCAGGGGAGAGTTTGGGACTCTGTCTATACCATGTTGCTCCTGGGTGAGCCCTATAATCAGACACTTTTGGGAACACAGAGTTCTAACCCTCCCAAGAGTATTGTCAGGACAAAGTGGAGAAAAATATATATGTGCTGCCTAAGCAAACACCTAGGTGAAACAAATAAAGGTCTGATTTTGTTGTTATTATCATCACCGTTGAGGGTTGACTTCTGTGTGACAGGTAGTAGCTGCCTTGTGAACACGTTGACCAAATGAACTAAATCTCATCGTCTCCCCTTTACAGAAAGAAAGCAGAGTTTAAGGAAGTAAAGTGACTTGCTCGAGGACACAGAGCTGGCACCCCAAGCCAGGCAGGTTCCAGAGCTATCGCAGACGTGCATGTTTTTTTTCCCTTCAGAAGAAATGCTGCCTCCGGCCAGCTCTTAGAACACAGAGCAGCTACCGATTTGCGTAGGTCCCCATCTGGTTTATTCACCAAATGCTTATTGGGCACCCACTATTGAGCAGACAGTGCCATGAACGAGACAAGTGTGGCTCCAGGGAGTTTAGAGTTCAGTGAGGGAGGCAGACAATGTACAGATGGCTTATTAATTACAACAGAGACAAGTGCCAGGGAGGAGAGCATAAACTAAAAGCACAAAATAAGATGCCCCAGTCTCATGTGGAGTCCAGGAAGACTTCCTGGAGGAAGTGATTTTCATGCTGAGACTGGAAGGATGAGGAGTTCCAAATGGAGGAAGTGAGAAAAGAGGGAACCAGGCAGAGGGTGTGTGTGAAGACTCCATAGCCTGGAAGCATTTACAGGCCCCAAGACTCGAGTTCCCAGTATTTTACTTCCATAATTCCGGACTCTGTCTTGGGGCCAAAGTGATCTAAGGTCACAGACATGTCCACTCAGGCCCTCCACTAAAACCCCTTTGGATCAAATTCAGTGCCTTGGCCAAGAATGGAAGGCCTTTAATGATAATGTATCTCTTTTTCTGGTCATGTCAACCCTCACACAGTTTTCTCAATATCCTTTGCAATGAATCCATGTCATATAATAGTGATTCATATTCTATCCATCCACCTCTCCCCATCCATCCATCCATCCATCCATCCATCCATCCATCCATCCATCCATCCATCCATCCATCC
>PVHY01026646.1:0-17055 GCA_004024945.1 Uropsilus gracilis
TGGACCCATAGCTTCTATCCTCTATACAGAGTTGGACAATCATCACCACAGTCAATTTTAGAACCTTTTAAATGCCCGGGAAAGGAATCCTGTACTCATGAGCCAACAGTCCTCATTTCCTTGCACACCCTGCAGACCAGTCCTCTGCAGTCAATACTCTGCCTATTGTCTCTATAAATGGGTCTGCTCGCCACATTTTATAAATGGAATCTTAAACTATGAGGGCTTTTGTAGTTGGCTTCTTTCACAGCTTTCACGGGTCATCCGTGTTAGAACACACAGCAGTACTTCACTCTTGCTATTATTCCATCCCATCCACCGCATGGACATACCACATTTTGCTTTTCCCGTCATCTGTTGCTGAACCTTTGGGTCATTTCTACCTTTTAGCTATGATGGATAATACTGCTATCAACATTTCTGTTCCAGTTTTTGTGGAGACATTGTGTTTGAAATTGAAAAGATGTCTCAGAGGAGCATTGATGGATTATAGGACTATGTGATAAGCTCTATGTTTCATCTTTTGAAGTAATCGTGCTCTTTTCCAAAGCAGTGGTACCCTCTCCCACTCCCACCAGCAACATATAGGCTCCCCCTTCTCCATATCCTCAATGACCTTTGCTGCTGCCTGTCTTTTTTATCCTAGTCAGCCTTGGAGATGTGATGTGCTCCCATTGTGGGAACTTTGCATTTTTAATAACTGCTAAAGCTCAATAGTCTTGATTTTTCCTGTGAAACATCTAGAAAGCTTCAGGAAATAAAGTCTTTTACTTAGTAAGGACATATGCTGTATTTATACTTGGAAGTCACCAGTATAATCATCTAAAAGAAAACCCTTCCATTTATAGGTATCTAGACATTACGGCATTTAGTGAACTCTATTTGAGACATGGGCTTCTTGCAAGAATAATAATGGCTACAATGAATTCTACTCACACTCAAGCCTAGACTTAGCTAAACAAATGATGATGTGGCTTTTCCTCTTCTGTGTTATGTCTTTCTAATGCCAAGGGAGGCTGTATAACTAGAAGATAAAAGCTCAGTCTGTGGGTTAATATCCAGACTTATATACTACATAGCTGTGTGACTTAGGGCATTTTTTTCTTAGCCCCATGAAGGCCATTATTCCCTTTGTTGTTACTGAGGAATACATGTGTGCCAACATTCTAAGGTTATTGTAATGAGTAAAAAGAACAAAACAGGGCCTAGCACATAGTAGGCGCTCAATAAGTAATAGCTAACTGGAATGAATGAACTTAGCAGTATCCGTGATTATTATGTGCTCAATAGTTACTGCTGATATTCAATACATACAAGCAGTAAAGATTAATATGCCACAGGGACAAGCATTCCATTGCTACCACCACCCATGGGCCAGAAGAAAACGTAAATAGTAGTTGTCTTTATATGTTCTGCCTACTTGGTAGGTGACTTCCTGTGGGCCTGTCGGACAAGAAGAATTCATGTCCACAGTCACTCAGCTTTTTCAACCAAGTAAACATGATTTGTGAGCCACCATGCTCATCATCCTTTTCCATCAGGCCATTTATGGCCCTTACAATTTTGCTCTTGATGAGAATACATAAAATATTATTGGCCCTGTGTGCTTATTGTATAATATATGGAACTTAGAATAGACATTATTAAATATTGTGAAATGAAGGGCTGGATAGGGGCACTAAAATGGTTGCATGTTGAAAGGATTCATTAACCCCACTGATGCCATAGACGGTAACCACAACATCCCCCCTATTTCATCTGCTGCAAAAATTATGACTTACATGGCATAAAAGGGACATGCGGAAAGGAAGTGCTGGGTCAAGAACACAGACCCCAGGGTCAGAACCTGAGCTCAAAATACTGGTTCTGACATTCACATTACCTTGAACAAGTCACTTTACTTCTCTGTCAGTTTCATCTCCAATGTAAGGTTGGCAAGCATAGTGTTAAGATTCTTTCCCACTTCCAGCAGATTTTGATTCCATGAAAACATTCAATGTAAATTTATTTCAGTCTCTCCTTTTTCCTCCTCACCAAACTCTCTTCATTTTATCTATGCTGTGTTTTCAGCTTGGGTTTGAATGTACAACTAAACATAGGGACTCTCAAGTTAGAACTAGCTAAAGTGCTTTGGTGAGGTACATATGCCCCCAACAAGCATAGTAGACTTGTACAGCAGAATGAAGTGTTGTGAACGACCAAGAAGAAATATTTTGAAGCTAAAAGGTGGAAGCACTGGTAACTCAACAGGTGCATTTCATCTCTACCAGCAGGTATCCTTCTCCATTGCATTTAAACCCTCTGGTGTCTCTGTTTCTTGCCTAGTCCTTGTGCACTGCTCTCCGCACTGCTTTTCCAACCATTATTGTGTTTCTATTTCTATCTCTTGTTTGCTTTCCCTTCTATTCTTCTAAAATTGACTGCATCCAAGGTACATATCAAATTTCTTCTCTGATATCATATATGCTCAGGGATGTAGATGTTGACAGGTAAAAGAGAGAGATTGGTTTAGAGAAAATAGAGGAGGTGAAGAAAAAATATAGAAAGAGTTCTCACCCTCTCCCTACCACATGTGCTCCTGTCAGAGATGTCACCAAAATATTCAACACAGGAAAACAGACAGAGGTCATCTACCAAGGGTAAATTCATAGGGCAAACCAGCAAAAACTATGAATAGTGCTACAATGTTTTTCAATGTTATTGCATATCAGGATTTCTGATAGGTAGTTGTAGATACTGAGATGTTAGTATATGTTCATCTTTAACAAAAAAAAAGTGACTCTGTGACATTCATACTTTCTAAATAATAACTGGCAGTGTTCAAGGAAAGACCTTTCAGTAAAAGAAGCGTTGTTAATAGTCAACTGCAAAAGCAATATCCAGATTCTGAACTCTCAGAGGAGAGTGTGATGTGCCATTATAATAGGGTGTTTAAAGTGTTATGTACAAGTAGAGTACTACAATTCTATAGTAACATGAATTTATTCTATTGTTCAGTGTTTCATTTTACAGTTCAAACTTTAAAAAAAAATTGCTATAATTACAGCCCCAAATAGATTACAGTCACGTATCTGACCTTTTGCTGGCAATACCATCTTAGAGCAGAAAATATTTTCCTAAATTTTACAAAACTCTTGGTTCAAGGAAAACTCACTAAAAGAGAAGGAGGAAATAAGGTTCTAAAGCCAAGAGAAAGAGAAATATTGCATATCCCCAAAATGAAGTGAACAGAAAAAAGAAACCAGTAAGTGACTTAACTAATATAAAGATAGGTTTTGCTTATACCTCAATAACAAATTCAGGGGAGAAAATTCTACATTCATGCTAGCACATTAACGTCCATGATCATTATGGAGCAAAGTCTATTGCATTAACAAGTTTCAATAAGTATTTCAGAAATAGTTTCCCCCTCTTGCCTTCTGAATATTTCTCCCTGTGGTCAGGTATTGTTCTTTAGTCTTGATTTCGCTCCTGTAATAGGATCACACATCACTCCCTTTGCCATGTAATGCTGCAGGGCCTCCAGTAGTGGTAGCAAAGAATAGATTGTACATAACTTTGGCTTAACTGTGTTT
Source organism: Uropsilus gracilis (assembly GCA_004024945.1). Taxonomy (NCBI): domain Eukaryota; kingdom Metazoa; phylum Chordata; class Mammalia; order Eulipotyphla; family Talpidae; genus Uropsilus; species Uropsilus gracilis. The sequence continues at coordinate 3,576 of PVHY01026646.1, forward strand.
TTCTTTACCTGACAGAATGTTAGCGAGCATAATTCAAAGACTTCAAATTTGCTTGCATAATTTAGCTTGACTCTTGTGTCTACCATCTCTTAGGAGAAAATTTCAGTAACCCTTGACCCCAGAATGAGAGAAAGGTGGAATAATCCTGAACCCTACCCTTGTTATAAAGCAGCCATCTTCAAACAAATAGGAGTGATTGAAAGCAAAAATAAGTCTTGTTAACCATGAAGTGTTGGCAGTTATTTCTAGTACAACTTTATTGCAACCACAGTTGATTCATATATCAGTTATCTATTGCCATAATCATGCTGTGCGACACAGTAACATAAAATATGTGACTCCGGATGATACAACTACTCGCAATTACTCAGAAGCCTAAAATCAGCTGCATGGTTCTGGCCTCAGTCAGAATCATTTTCATGCATTTGTTGTCAGATTCAAGTCAGAGAGGAATATTTTCTGACCTTTTCTGACCTATTCAGCACACCTGGGAGCTTAGCTGAAGCAAATAGGCTCACTCAGCTCTCTCTACCAGGTCCCTCATCCTTTAGCAGATAAGTCCTATGCTCATAGTATAGCTGAGTTCAGAGAGAGAGGGAGAGATTCATATAGCATCCTAAGGCCTATAATTTGAACTTCTGTTAGAGGCCATCGTCACTTCTACTACAGTCTACTGATCAAATGAGGTTACATGGCCAAGTCAGACTGAAAGTAACAAAAGTCAACCCCATCCATTTGTAAATTGCATTATTTTTCATTGAGATAATACTGACTCCCAATACTATATATTATGTAGTGGTATGGGTTCACACCACTTGAGATGCATGTCACCATACCACATGCACCATCAAAGTACCCACAGGCAGAGAACTTAGTCCAGTGATCCCTTTCCACAGTTTGCTACCTAACCATCCTTCCCCCAATCTAGAATATTCGATTCTACAGTTAGATTTCTAGGGTTTGTTTTGGTTTGCTTTTATCATTTCTTTATTTTCTCTGTACTCTACTTGAGTAAAATCATCTGGTATCTGTCTTACTCCTTCTGACTTCTTTCATGTAGCATCATCCGCTCCAGTTCATCTATGTTGTTGACTCCATCTTTTGATGGACTGAGCTGCAGTCATCACAGGGAAGATGGAATTTAAGAAAAAACCCAAATTAAAAGCTGGAGCTCATATAGGCATTCTTTATATTAAGTGAACCAAATAAGCAATAAATACGAACTTTGCACATGGAAGGTGTTCAACAAATTGTAGTGGAGATGGTGAGACAAAAGGCGAAATCACTGGGTTTTGTGCATGTAGACTACAGTCATGCTGATAGCGGTGGGACCTAACACCTTTCACAAAGTCAAGTTCCTTTAATAGCACCCAATTTTGATTCCTCCTTTATTCTGATTCCCTTATACATCCCTTCAACACTCTTGTATTGTTTATCCTGTGGAATATTTTACATTTAATGAAGGTGGTTTATTATCATTTATAAACTTTTGTTCCCAAAAGTATGCTCTAGATTGACTATAATGATTTCTAAGTCATTCATGCACACAATTCTAAGTCATTCATGCACACAATTCATGCACACACATTCTCTGCCAACCTCCAATTAGGGTCCTGCTTGTATGCAGTTTATAAGTTGTATTGCTTTTGTATTCTGCCACCCACCATACCTTGCTTAAAATTCTAAATTCAGGTGACTTTAGACTAAAGAAAAGATGACCCCAGCACCCAGCTCTCCTCCATCCCTCTCCATTTAGGAGTTGTAAAATCTTAGGATATGTTACAGCAAGTAAACAAAGGAAAATGCAAAGAAAACTCAGGAAGCACGAAGTCAAGTGCTGGTCTCTAGGATCTGTCAGGTGAAGCATCTATCTTGGATGCCCAGTGGTTTTCCAGAACTTCACCCAAATCTGGTTAAATGAAGCTACCCAAAATCAAGTCAGACACCCCAAGTACTCACTGTTTTCACTTTCAATTAGTATACTTCTAAGACACAAAAGACATACTGAAGGCTTTAACCCACTGAAAAATTAGCATCTGAAAACCTCACTAAAACTAGAGACTATTGTATGCTTTCAGAGAACTTAGATTTAAGGGCATAATGTAAAATTCCTAAGAATTAGAGAGAGCAGTGAAATAAAAATCTTTGAAATAAGATCCTTGAACCATAAGAGAACCAAGATACTTTCGAAATAGCACTTTGATGTAACCTCCTCCCTGGGGAAGGTTAATAATAATTCATCTCTGAGCACTTAGCAGTGGCATGTGGGGCTGGCCTTCTGAGACACCCTCCTATTCCCTGCTGATTTGCCCTTAGGTCTGGAGAACTCACATTTCCCTGGGTTTCTAGAAAAAAATGGTGCTGGACATATTGGATCTGTGACTTTGCTGTGCATGAAGGACCATATCCATAGTCACCTTTCCTCTCCCAATCTCATCACTGATAGAGCTCAACACAACAATTTTCAGTGCTTTTGTGATGGAGAGGGAACGAGAGAGCCTGTATGTGGATGGAAGAATAAAGAAGAGGAAAGTCATTCTCATTGCATCCCAACCCAGTGTTCCCTCCTGGAGACAAGCTACAACCATGCTGTTCTGTGACCCCCATTGTTTCTAGGGGGTAGGACATTTGCTCTAGAGTCAGCAGGCCACAAAAACAAATGAAATGGATCACAAAGACACACTCTGCTCCTTGAAGGCATATGGCTACATATCAAGACAGTCACTTTTAAGTTTCATATGACTGTTGTCATAAAGGACAGCAGAACCCCCAGATACCCACTCCTGAAGGGACACAAAATAATAAAGCGATTAAGAGAGGAGGAAAATGTGTAATGTTATGTGAGCTCTTTCCATTTTAAAATGTTGACAACAGCGTGCAGGCCAAAGAAAGCAAATCAGTATGCTGGCTGTAACCACATAAATGCCCAATATGCAATCTCTTCTTTACAGCAATGCTTCTCAAAGTGTGGCCCCTCGATTGGCACCTGTCCACAAACTATTTGTTTCCAGTCTGTAACGAGATAGGATGCCAACACAGAATGTAAATCAAGTCATCACTCAGAACGCTGTTTAGTTCAGCATCCATAGTGAGATTTTCTTTATTGAGGATGCAGGGCACTGATTTAGAGACTGGCATAAGCACCTAGCTCATTGGGGGTGGCAATTGGTGGGTAGGACTACACTCCAGAGAAACATTCAGAGACACTCCATGTGGGAATGCTTCAGAGTCTTGAGTGGATTCTCAGGTACCTACACGTTTTGGGCTGACAACTGAGCAAAGTATAGTGTGTGTGTGTGTGTGTGTGTGTGTGTGTGTGTCATGGATATTCTTAAAGTGGGACTCGTTTATCATCTACTTCCTCATCACTGCCTTGCTGCTTCAGCCTCTACCACAAAATACAAGTCCCAGGTGCTCAGGGGTCAAGCTCTGTGTTTAGTGCATAGTTGATACCCAGCAACTACCAGATGGTAGTTGAATGATTCATTCATAGCAAAAGTTCAAAATATGGGTCATATACCTTGTGCTTGGAGATCAAGTGTCTTGAAAAAAAAGACTGGAAATTGGTAGATATAGGAGAATTCAGGGATATCTGCTAGAACCTTCTTCCAACTCCCTCAAAGACTTCAGTGCTTGGCTTAGAATTCTCTAGTCTTGAAAACACTAATTCAAAAGTACACCTGTATGCACATGTTTATTGCAGCTCTGTTTACAATTGCCAAGATTTGGAAACAAACCAAATGCCCCAAAACAGATGATTGGCTAAAAAATATGTGGTACATATACATGGTGGAATACTACGCATCCATCAAGGAGGACAAACACATGTCATTCACAGCAACATGGATGGAATTAGAAAGACTCATATTAGCAGAAATAAGTCAAAAAGAAAAAGATAAATACAGGATGGTCTCACTTATATGGTGGATATAGGGAAAAACAAGCGAACGAATAAGAAAAAAATAAAAACAACCAATGGGACTGAACAATGGAGCAAGAGAGGAGGAAGGGAAAGAAGGGGTGGAGGGAAGAGCACAAAAGATCAGGATGGTTAACAGGTATTAGCAAAGTGGGAAAGCCCTAGGTTTCACAATAATACAATAATGTAATATAAATATAAATAAACATGTAAATTTTTTAAAATTTAAATTAAATTAAAAAAAAACAACCATCACAGAGACAGTTAACACTCTCTGTGGCTATCTCTTCTATCCTACTCCCCATTATACATTCCCAGAAATAATAATTAGTATACTGGATTTGATGTTTGCCATGCCAGTAGTATTTGAAACTCTTAAATCACACTTCAGTAAATAATATATTATTTTGCATGGTTATAGTTTTGTAATTATGGTATTGTAATATGTATACCTATCTATGTAACTTGCTTTCTTCTTAAAAAAAATTCCAAAAATTATTTTTAAAAAAATCTCCTAACTAGGATATTGAAGAACATCCCCATTTGTTACTTCTATAATTGTATCTAAATTTCATGTCGTCTTAAAGTTTTAAAACTTGTAATATTTGTCATATTGATATCTTTTTGTATCCTAATTTGCTTTTATTTATATGTTCTAAGCCTGAAATAAACTGTATAGTTTAAAATATATATATGCAAATTAAAAAAATTTAAATTAAATTTTAAAAAAAGAAAAGAAAAGGACAGGGTTATTAGGGAATGGAGAAAGAAAAAGAGAGCCATCTGCATAGTGCCAGGCAGGAAGAAGAGCTGCTTCTCTACAGCATAGAAATTGTACTGATTCCTTTTTTTTCTTAATTAATTTTTTTATATATGTGTTTCACATCTTTGTATTCCCTGGGGACCATCAACTACCTTCCCTCCCTGACCACTCCCTCCCATCTCCACCCCTCCTCACCCCCCCCCACATACTGATCCCTTTTATGGAATTTTTATGTACATGTCTATGGCCTAAATTGTCAACCGGAATAAATTTTATAATAAAAAGAAACCTGTACAGGTTAAAAGAAAAGAAAAGAATTCTCTAGTCTGCCCTACTCCTGCCCATAATTCAGGCTATAATAATAATTATCATCATATTTATAATAGTTATAGCTACTATTTATCAAATCCCTACCTTCTGCCAGTCACCAAGCTGTATCTTAGAGACACAATACTACTTCTAATCTGTAACAACTCTGCAAGGTAGGTTTCATCCTCCAATTCACACTAGAAGAATGTGTGAGTCAGAGAAGATATATAACCCATCCAGAGACACAGTTATTTAGCAACAGAACCAGAATAAACACAAATATAACTGATGCCAAAGCCCAAACTCCTTCCGTAACAGTAAAAGGAATAGCTACCATTTTTTGAACAACTGCCACATAAAAGCCTTGTACCAGTTATTTCAAAATTATACAGTTCCTAAGGTTTTAATCATTCCTATTTTAAATGCAGGAAAAATAAGGCTCAGAAATGCTAAGCATCCTTTTCCAAGTCACAGGTAGATGAAGATCACTCAAAGTCCAACATTTTGGTTCTTTCAACAGTCCTATAGGAATGAAAAAACAGAGGAATGACTCCCAGGGTTAAGGAAAGTGTGGCAGAATGAGTGGAAAGGGAGAAAATGAAGATTATAGGCACTTCCCCTTCACGAAGTGTGGCCCCACAGGAAGGATAGGCACTGATAAGTTAGACTTGACTTGCATTCCCTACAATCACCTGAACTTTCTAGAATTTAGGTGAATCAGATTTTTTGAATCAGATCTTGCTTATTTTCACTCCAATATGGTGCATGTTGGGATTTTTTTCAATAATCATCATGTTCTAATCACCAGCTCTCCCGTGTCCTGCCAATTTGATTACATTTGTGCCTCAGGAGGATTTGCTAAATCTCTCCCTTTCTGGGGGTGTTTAAGAGATGGACAGACCTTCTAGCTGAAAGGACTCAACTTTGGTTTGACCTAGGTGACTTCTGAAGTCCCTCTCTCAATATCAGAAGTGCATGCTTGTTGAGTTCCCTGAAATCAAATTCTAAGTGGTCACATCAATCTCTTCTCTGAGTAAGGCTTGATACATACAGCAGGCTCCCTTACTGATGATATCAGATACACGCCCTAACTCCAGGTACTTAGGGAAGCCACTGATGGCTTTCAACCCAACTGCCCTATTTATATCTTGCTTTCTGTGCCAAAAAAAGTCAAGAGGACTGTATTCACACAGCACTTTTCTCATTAAAGCCAAACAAGAGCCTGAACACCCCCCACCTTTACCACTCAAACCAATAATGACCTCATTTAATTCCAGCACAGAACAATGTCTTTCACTTAAAATTAATGTCTTGTCCACATAAAATTGAAATACAGAATGCAGCCGTCCTGATGATAAGTAGAAAGCATAAAGGTGACTTTTAAGGAGATAAATTTATTCTGTCAGGGAAGGAATAAAAACCTTTTGCCATTCACCTGTGACTTGAGCCCTCCTAAGCAATGAGTTCTTCCCTTATTTGTAACTAAATATGATGTGTCACTCAGTCTTCCCTTGCTGTCATGTGTTAAATTAAAATAAATCATTAAAGTATACATCCTTTCTGAGCCTCACATGGTTAATGGTTCTGTATTAGAACACCAGACAGTATGCTGGCATCCGATAGCCATGCACACAGAATAATATACCATACAAATGGATAGGTGGTAGGGAACATGGCAGGTTAAATTATTTAAAATAGCAGAATTGTATCACCTCTGTATATGGAGAATATCGAGTGAGGCAGTACAAATTGTTTTGAGTTAATGGAATAATAAAGAATTACAATGATCCAATAGATTTCTGGAAATAAAACTATATAGAAATTCTTGTGTTTAACAGGACAGCCCATATGCTAAAATAGGAAAACAGTGGATAATTGAAAAGAGAAAGCATATTCTCTTCAATAGATGAAAATCAAAAATCTTGTATTCAATCTTGTTATCTATTTTCTAGATGTGACCTGAGATAGATAAGTTATATTGGTTGTTCTCTTGAAGAAAACATATTTGAGATGTGGTTTTGTTGCATTAATTTCAATATAGATACAGGTAGCTTTTGATGAATATTAACTAAGTGCAGCACTTAATTTAATCCCCACAACATGCCTTTAAGGTTTATTTTAGCATTATCACCACCATCCATTTGTAGATAATAAGACTAATTAAAATAAATTAAAAAGTTCCCCCCGATAGGACATCCACAGTGATTGGGGGGAAGGGCAACTTGTTAAATATCATAATTCATGTCCTTTAATTCTTTAATACAATTATCTGAAGTAGGTGCTACTCTTACCATCATCCCCATTTTTCAGATGGGAAAACTAAACAGCAGACTATTTAGGTAACTGATTCAGAGACACCAGCATGTACTTACCATGCCAAGCATGGATGACACAGTTGATCCTGCCTCCAGATAAAGAAAAGAAGTCTCAGAGTGAATGATAATCTTGATCAAAGACACATGGTCACACATATCTAGAGAGAAACAAAGTTGAAATTCAACATCCCCCTTTTTAAACTTTTTAGCTTTGTATTTTATGAATTATAATATAGATGCACAACTATAGAGGATCGTATTGTGAATCCAAAATAGGTCTTTTAGCTCCAACTCTGAAAGAGCTTGTTTATATCGATGAAATGGAAGTATTTATCAGTGAGCTTTCAAGGATAGAACCTCACAGCTATTTTTAATTTTACAGATAATATATATTTAAGGCCGGGCACGGTGGCTCGTGCCTGTAAGCTTCAGCCTATGAAGTGGTCAGGGCTAGGGATCACGGTTCGAGTCCCGCTGGGGCCCGTAGCGAGACCTAGTTCCAAAAAAATAGCTGGGCATGGTGGCGCATACCTGTAATCCCAGCTACCTGGGAAGCTGAGGCTGGGGATTGCTTGAGTCCGTGGTACCCCAGGCAATGAGAGCCTGTGGGTCCACGGGCAATATAACAAGACCTAGTCTCAAAAAACAAACAAACAAACAGATAATATAATATATATTCATTATAAAACCATGCATTTCCAAAAAAGAAAGGTTTGCCTCTGTTAATAAATCATGCATATCCTTCCATGTATGTGCTTAGAGAAATATTTTTTTACAAAATGAAATTATGCTATATACATTCTGAAAACCTGCTGCTTTTGCGTTTTAACAGACCAAGGACATATTTCCATTCAATAATATTGATCTGCAACTTCAACTCTGAATGTTTATATTGTATTCCTTCATATCAATGAAACATTCAGTGAACTCACCAATTTCTGATTGATGAACACTTATTTTTTTTTTCATTTTTGTTGCCATAAAAATATGCTAAATTCCCTAGTTTACATATCTTTATACACTTGTAAAATTAATTCTTAGAAGTTCCTGGTATATAATATGTTCTCAAAAACAAGCTAAATTCATTTATTTAGGTGAATGAACAACAAGTAAAGAGTAGGTCAGAGATTTGGTAAAATATACTTTGATATACATTGCTAAATTGCCTTCCAGAAAGGCAATCAATCTATTTTCTGTTACTTACATTTTAGATTTTTAACTTTGCTTATGGTCTAAATATTTCAGGGAGTCACAAATATTTCATTTTGCATCTCTCTCAGGAACAGGAATAAGAGTCCAACAGTTTATGTGAGCCATGGGTCATATTTTCAGGAGACCTAGCTGAAAAAGGTATCCTGTATGCAAAAATTATGTAAACTTATCATTAATTAAATTATATTTAAATAAAAGTTAGGATGTCCTCAATGTGCACTATTCCCTGATTATTTTACTGAATTTGACTACTATCAATGTTACTGAATTTTATTATTATCTATGTTTTTGATATCACTTCTGACATTGTACCTGAAGAGTAAACATACTCCCCCACCTCTCCTCAACCCCACATTCAGTTACTTTACATTGGGAACTTGAAACTGGTCACAGTGGGAGTATTTACACCATAGAAGTCAGCAAGTACTGTCAATCAAAAGTTTATTTAGTGCTAAAGCTGGAAAGGGTATTAGTTTAATAATTTATACAAGGGTGAGAAGTTTAACAGTAAGCTACAGATCAGATTTAATGACTATAAATTTATTGGGAGAAGAGTTAGCAGACAAAGATACAGCTTCATTTGTCAAATCATGAGTGAATATTGACTCAGATTCAAAGTTAGGGAAAAAAATCAAGGAACGCATTCTGAGAAAATAAACTACTATATGAAATTGCATTTATTTATAATAAAGGGCATCACATATGTTTATTTGTAAATTGTGTGCTATGCATCCTTTACACCAGTAAAATTTATAGCAAATTTATGTGCATAAATGCATATATAGTAGCATACATTTTTTTCAGGAAGATGGTTGTAGCAAACTGACATTTAGGGGCCATATTTTGAAAGACTAAAATAACCACATACACTCTATTCTAAGTACTGACATGCAGTTAGCTATTTCTAAGATTTGTGTTCTGTTTCATTGATCTTTCCGTGTTATGGTCTTAGTGCCATAATGATTGAAATATTATATCTTTAAAATGCATTTAGTATCTGGAAAGCAATACTACTCACTACTCCCCCAACTCTGTGCAATTCCAAATGAACTTAAAAAATCTTTTTCAATTTCTTTTGCAGTCATATTGCAGTGATAGCTCCTCCTTTCACTCAGTTCTTATTTTATAATCATTGTTATAGTCTTATTTTCTCTATCTGTGCCCTATGCATTTCTAGTCCTTAAAACTCTACATATTTTATGATTGTGTTTTTTAAATACTTTATATGTGGGATTTCTTAATTTTTGATTTAGTATTTATCACATACATTTTATCACATATGTATTTGCCAGTTCAAATTGTCACATAATTGCTCCACCAAAAAATGGGTTAAAAGGAACATTTTTATTCCAATTTCAACAAAATGATAGCTATTAATTTATTATCATCTTTCAGTTAGTCTCAATTTTTTCAACACAGAAACTGGTTATGACTAGTTTCTCTACATTTCCTTTCTTACAAAAAGAAGTACAGGTTGTTACAGGTGAGTTCTAGAATGCCAACCACATTTCCTAATATCAATAAAAGACTGTGTATTTATACTAGAAATGGCTAATTCCCACAAGTGTAACTATAGCATCTTTAATACTTTAAACTTTTATACTGTAGCACATGAAAACATTAGCCACAAATATGCACCAGTCCTTGAATTACTTATATTTTCACCCCTCATCTATGTACCTATTTCATATTTTCCTCTTGGTTGTGACTTAAAAGAAAAACAGTCAAGTTTTGTGTCTTAACAATTCCATAGTGAAGACATTATTTTAAGTTCTCCTACCCTCCCTCTTTTGGTAATTTTTTTTTGATTGCACTAATAATATGTCCTTTTGTTGCTGCATGATGCACTAATAAGATCAGCTCATTGAAAAATTAAAACAAATGTATTTCATTAAAAAGTAGATCCACTTTTATGTCTGGATCTTGGTAAATGCTTTCAGTCAACAAATTTTTTAAAAATAAATTTTATTTGGGGCCAGGTGCGATGGTGGGTACCTTTAATCCCAACCTAAGAAGGGAGGCTGAGACTACAAATTGCTTGAGTCCGCGGGTTCAAGACCCACCCGGGGCAAAACAGCAAAACCTCATCTCAAAAAATAGCTGGGTATGGTGGTGTCTGCCTGTAATCCCAGTTACCTGGAAGGCTGAGGTTGGGGATCTCTTGAGTTCGTGGTCACCCAGGCAATGTGAGTCTGTGGTTCCCCGGGCAACATAGCCTCAAAACAAATAAACAAAAAAACAAATAAATAAATTTTGTTTGGAGATAATTGAAGATTCACAGATTATAAGACATACTTCAGAGAGGAGATGCTGTGTGTCTTTTATTCAGTTTCCCCAAGAGCAATTTCTTTGTACTATGACACAAGATCACTGGTAGAATATTGACATTGGTACAGTCTAGGAACATGACAATCTTTCATGTTGTCCTTTATAACCATACCCACATCCACCTGCTTTCTCAGATCTTGATCACTACCAACCAAATCTCCATGTGTCTCATTTTGGCATTTCAAGAATGCTATATTAAATGTCTCATAGACTCTGTAAATTTTTTAGATTGGTTTGCTTCACTCTACATAATTCTCTAGAGAATCATCCAGGTCATAGCATCATATCAATGGTTCTCATTCATGCTGAGTGGTATTCCATTGTGTAGATGTACCACAGTTGGTTTAACCATTCACTGTTGAAGAACATTGGATGATTTCCATTTGGGGGCTATTATGAGGAAAGACACTACAAACATTCATGAATAGATTTTTTAAGAATGAATATAAGTCTTCCTTTCTCTGGTAGTAAAGCCCAGGAATGCAATTTCTTAAAAACATAGTAGTTGAATGTTCAGTGTTTTAAGAAATAGCAAACAATTACCATACTGGTTGTACCACTTTACATTCCCACTAGGAAAGCATAAGTGATTTAGTTTCTCCACATCCTTTGTGAGCATTTGATGTTGCCACTACTTTTAATTTTGCCCATTCTAATTAGTGTATAGTTCTATCACATTATGGTTTTAATTTGCACTGTTCTCATGGCTAACAATGGTGACCATCTCATGTGTTTATTTTGCCACCTGTATATCTTCTTTGGTGAAATTACTCAGATTCTAATTTGATCACTTTATTTTTCATGGTTTTATTTTGAGAGTTTTCTAGATACTCAGGGTGCTGGCCCAGAGGCACCATTTTGTTGCTCCACCATGCAAGATCCTCATCCGTTGTTAAGCTAATGCAATTTGCAATTTTTTTCTCCAACTCCAGTGGTTTATATCTTTAATTTTAGAAACTATAGAAAAAGACCACCTTAAAATCAAAAATGGAAATCCAAAAATTTCTGTTACATAATATGTGGAGTTATAAATTGTAAAATTAGCAAAACAGCATTTTTTTGTCAGTCTTTCAGTACTGTGTGTAGTGAGAGATAAGGGTGGGAAAAATATGTCTTCATTTATTGGATATGTAGAAAAGAGAAAGATTATTACAAAGAAAACAGGTACTGGACCTTGAAATGAGAAAATCCCAAATGAAAGGAGATGCCATATCTGCTTTACCATCACAAGGGACAAAGATGTCTGCCCTCCAGTCACCTCCTTCTAAAAACAACAAGAGGACCAGGACAATGTGCCCATTACATTTTATCCAAATAACCATCATCATAGGATCTCATGTATTTTTTAATCTACATAAATCATCTTATAAATCAACCCAGTAGACACAGTCACACCAGCAGAGTTATACAACTCCACTGAATACACAAGGCCTCTGTGTGTGTGCCCAAGAGCAGAATTGCCAGGGTGTGCTGGTCCCTATTGTATTAAGGTGTTGACTCAACAAAGATAGAAGCATTGTTCACGCAGAATCTTGGGAAAACATGTGGTGTGTGGCACAAGGATTAAATACTAGCCCTGACTGTGGCCCTCAACAGTCAAGAGATCTGGGAGAAGTCATTTATAACCATAAAGACCTTGCATTTTTTTGTGTGACAAGAAAAGTCAGTGTCTCGACTAGTTAAGAAAAATGATTTCTCAGATTTTTTTTCAGTCTCTAAGTTTTCATCATTCCCATCAAAAAATAATGGAAATTTTCACTAAAGGGATGCTTTGAGAAGATAGCATACAAACTCAAACTGATGAGCTTTCAACAAAATACCCAACCAGTGCTTTTCAAATGTATTAATATGAAAGATGAAGAAAGCCCAGGAAATTGTTGCATACTGTAGGAAACTAAGAAACACAAACATCAAATGCAATGTGGTATCCTGTGATGAATCCTAAACTACAGAATGGACATTAGTGAAAAAATCTAAATAAAGCCTGAAGTTTAGTTAATTAAAAATATGATTAATTGGTAAAATGTGCAAGATAAAGGTACTGGAGCCATTAGTGAAGTTATTTTTTGGAAAAGAAATCAACTCTTTAAATGTGAATATAAATATATTAAAAAGAATAAGATGATACAGCCTTTAAATCCATACTTTAGATTTCTTCAGTATGGTTAATTAAAAAACCATTATAAGGTTATATTATTCTCATAATGGTCATTTCTTGACCACATAATCATCTCCAGAGAGAATCTGTAAATATATCAGAACTTGTCAAATGGGAGTATGTCAAGATATTATGAAACCTTGGGAAGATATAATGACATCCCTGTTAATACCTGCCCTTCTATTTTACAACTTTGTTGAAGGGTCAAATAGATGATGGCAGGGGAAACATTTGGTTTGTTGTTTTTTCCTTCTTTGAGACTGTTAGATAAACCACAGGATATGGAATATGTAACAAGTGGCAAGATCCCTGGCATCTGTGGGTAGGAATGGAATGCCTTCTAGAGATAAACCAACACTGAAAACAGAACCTGGGGATTCTCCCATGTGTTTGCCTCCATCAACCTCTTCCTTTCTGCCAGTTCCCTTGTCTCTACTGCCATTTCCTGATCACAAAGCTGCTACCCTTTTTCTATA
>PVHY01026647.1:0-17066 GCA_004024945.1 Uropsilus gracilis
CCCCCCCCGCATCTGCGCACCTGGGGGCTCCCCCTGGCTTCCCTCCCTCGCTCAGTTTGACCCCCTCCTCCCACATCTCCCCCGGGTCCCCAAGCAAAGTACCCTTCTTCTCCAGGGGTCTCCTTTGAGCCCACAGCCTTCCATGTCCTGTGGCCTCACCTGGCCGCTCAGCTCCCCCACAGTTAAGTGGGGGCGGGGAACATGGTAACCCCCCCCATGGAGGCCTGTGACCATCAGAGCGCACTCTCTGAGCAGCAGAGGGCGTGAACCCGAGTCGGGCGGGTGGATGCAGGACAGGCTGGCTGGAAGCTGGGGGTTCTGCTGCCTGAGAGGAGATGGGGAGGTCACTCATGAGGGGGAGGCCGGCCTCTCAGACATGCCCTGGACAGGGAGGGCCAGTCTTCAGCTGTGCAGCCTGGGCAGAAGGGGGGGACGTGGTCACTGTGACCAGGAAACCCCAGAGCCGTGGGGTCCAGCTTGCAGAGTCTGCCCAGCGCCACTCCACAGGCTCTGGGCCCCTGCCCCCTGCCCACCCCCCTGACAAGCCTCGCCCTGATGTTTCTTTCTCTCTCATTCTCCCTCAGCAAATTCCAGCAGCCCTCGAGGTCTTCAAGGACCTTCAGCGAGAAGCGTGCTGCGTCCCCCACCACGCACAGCCCAGCCCACGGGCCTGAGCACCCCCTCGGCCAGGTGAGCGGACGGCCCGGCGCTGCCATCAGCCCAGAACCCAGACCCAGGCCGGCGCGTTCTTCAGAACGGCCTAGAAACGTCACCGCGGGTGGTTATGGATCCAGGCTCTGCTCTGCTCTGCCCTCTCAGGTGCTGGTACGGCCTTTCGTGGAAGTGTCTTTCCAGCGAACCATCTGTCACACCACCACGGCTGAGGGGCCCAACCCCAGCTGGAATGAGGAGCTGGAGCTCCCGTTCAGGTGGGCAGCTGTCCTCCCGGGAGAGCTCTCGGGCGCATGGAGAAACGGGGAGAAGGGGATATTGGGGCGCAGCAACAGCGGGCGCTCTGGTAGCCGGAAAGCTGGGCCAGGAGCGCCCCAGCAAACAGGGTTTCCTCCTTGAGCCCAAGAGCACAGACTCCAATGAGAGTAAAGGAGAGAACGTCCAGGTTGTGAGACTGGGGTTCAGTGGGACACCCCACTCCTCTCCAAACTCTGGCTTCTCTACCCCACCCCCCACCCTCCACCCCACTGATTTCCCATCCTCACTCATTTCCCTGGACTCTGGAAGCGATGCTGTCTCCTCCACCAGAAGGGCCCGGGCTTCTCAAGTGCTCGATGATGCGACTGTAGAGTCTCTAAAAGACATTAGTTCTGATCTTGAGGCAGCCTTAGAAATGTCTTAGCAGTGGGCACAGTGGCGCACGCATGTAATCCAAGCACTGGGAGGCTAAGACCAGGGATCGCTTAAGTTCACGGGTTCGAGACTGCCCCAGGCAACATAGGGGAGACCTGGTCTCAAAAAAATAAGATAAAACAAATTTGAAAAAAAGAAGCATCCTAGCCAGGTGCTCTCCTTGGAGCAGGGAAGGGGGAGGGAGGAGGAGGGGGAGGGGGAGGGAAAGGAGGAAGGGGAGGGGAGGGGATGGGGGGAGGGAGGGGAAAGGCCTTGCAGAGGCCACAGGCCCTCAGGCACACTGTGAGGGGTAGAGGCTGTCACAAGGCAGGAGCTGAGTGAGCCAGAAGCTCAGGCCAAGGGCCCAGCAGAGCCACCGCTCTCCCATGGTACTGGAGACCTGGACACAGCGCGGCTGAATAGGGCGGTGTAGGCTGCGGGGACCTAGCGGGAGTCTGGTGGTGGCCAGGAGAGACACCACCCTGCACGCCTCTGCCCTGCATGCCAGCTCACCCACGGGATAGGGAGGGGGAGGCACTCAAGCCACCCTGCACCACTCGGAGGGGCTCCTGGGCATCACATGCCCACCTCCCAGCCCTGTGGGCAGTGGTCACTCAGCCAGCAGGCTCCTGGCAGAGCGTCCCACGGGGTGCGGAGGAGGCAGCAGGGAGTGGCTGTGAGCGACCAGCTCGGTGCACGGGCTGAAGGCCCTGCTGTGTCTGTGCCCACCTCGGGGTGCACACCAGCGAGGGCCTTGGCTCGGGTCACTGCTGGTCTGCCCATGGTCACAGTCACCGTGGTGTTGCAGGGCTCCCAACGGGGACTACAGCAGTGCCAGCCTGCAGTCAGTGAGAGACGACGTGTTCATCAATATCTTCGACGAGGTGCTGTACGAGGTCTTCGAGGTAAGGGGTGTCCATGCCCTCTCTCGGGCCCATGTTGATCCCCAACCCAGCCTCCGTCTTCCCGGTGTTGGCAATGCTGAGGCATAGGCCGTCAAGGCAGCGAGGAGCACGCGTCACTTTCTGCTATTTCCAGTCAGTGTCCTCAGCATCCGGGATCCGTGTCGCCGCTCCATGCACACCGTTTTGTTAACGCTGGCACAACTGTGCTCCCTGAAACCCCAGTGCGCTGATGGGGAAACCCGCAAGCTTCCTGGGTCACTTCGCGATTCCATTAACATGAAACTGTGACTTGGGTCATGGCGCCAAAGCCCATGTGCTTTTCACGTGGAAGCTGGGGGTTCTGCTGCCTGAGAGGGGACGGGGCGGTCACTCATGAGGGAGAAGCCGGCCTCTCAGACATGCCCTGGACAGGGAGGGCCAGTCTCAGCTGCGCAGCCTGGGCAGAAGGGGGAGACGTGGTCACTGTAACCAGGAAACCCCAGAGCCGTGGGGTCCAGCTTGCAGAGTCTGCCCAGCGCCACTCCACAGGCTCTGGGCCCCCACCCCCTGGCCACCCCCTTGATGAGACTGACCCTGATGCTGCTGTCCTGCTGCAACCAGACAGGCCTTAACCAGTTATTCCTCCCCACTTGCCCCTCAGGATGACCGGGACAGGGGAAGTGGGATCCACACCCGCATCGAGAGACACTGGTTGGGCTGTGTGAAAATCCCCTTCAGCACCATTTATTTCCAGGCGAGGGTAAGCATCTCAGATCCACGGGGGAGGGCATGCCTTCCATCCATCTGTCCTCTCGGGCTCTTCTGTCTTTGACATGGGGCAGTTTTCCTGTTGCTGAGTTGTCTGAGTTCTTTGGAGATTTTAGTGCTAATCCCTCTGAAACGAAGTTGTACACATGCTGTCTCCTACTCCATTGGAGTATGTCTGTCTATTCATAGAGGCTGTTTCTTTTGCTGTGAGGAAACTTCTTAGTTGGATGTGGGCCCATGTGTCTGTTTTCCTTTTGTTCCCCTGCAAAGACATCCCTCTAGCCTGTGTCGGGGAGTTTTTCATTTGTGTTTTCATCTGTGTATTTCATGGTTTCAGGTCGTATATCCAAGTCTTTTTATCTCTTTTGAGTTGATTATTGTGTCTGGTGTGAGTCTCATTTTATTCTTTTGCATGTGGTTGTCTAGTTTTCCCAGCATCTTTTTTTAAAGAGACTTTCCTTTCTCCCACTTTTTTTTTTCCTGGTTCCTTTGTCATAAATTGATAAACTATCTATACAAGTGTGAATTTTCTCCTGGAGTCACAGTTCTATTCCATTGGTCAGTGTGTCTGTTTTTATTCTAATACCATTCTGTTCTGATGACTATAGCTTTGCACTATAATTTGAACTCTGGGAGTTTTGTATATTCATCTGTTTTACAGACCAGATATGCTCGGTCATTTCATCTGTAGTTTATATGCCTTTGTTTTTATGCCCTTCTTCTCTCGGTAGCCTCTGTAGCTGCTGGTAGACTTTGGGGGAATTTCACCAACATAGGGAGGAAAACAGAAAACACGTTAAGTGTTTAAACTAAGTAGTTTACTCCTGGGAACCATATTCTTTGAAAGTTTAAGTTCTTTATTTCTTTTGACACACAAATTAAGGACTGAAATAAAAATGGTATTCTCTGCACATAATGTATTCCAAAGTCCAGCCCTGAATAGTGGTGCTATTGTCATGCTAAGCTTAGTGCAAAGAATCTTACATGACCTGCTGTTGCTTGTATGGTAAGAGAGTAAAGACCTCAGCCTTTGTGAACTTCCAGCCAATTTAATCAGTTTTTAAAATCCTTTATAATCCACTCAGCTTATGTTTATTGAGCACCTAGCACCTGCTGTCTGCACAAAACACCAGATTGAAGACAAGAGGGAGTGAGATACACTTTTTTGTAGTAGGCAGCTCTATCAAGGTATGGCAGATGCACCAGGAAGGGATGTTGGGCAGATGTTGCCAGTGAAACAAATGAAAGACACAAACACTAAGTGAGACTAGTGGAGAAAACAAAATAATCATGAAGGAGAAAACATCTGACCTGAACCTTGAAAAACATGACTCTGTCTCTGAAAGGCAGGATGGGAGGCTGGGGTGTTCCGCTGTGAGCCCCAGTAACTGATTACATATGTACTCCAGGCTGTTCTTCGTGTTTTGTATCTCCTACACATCTCCTGAGAATCCTCCGAAGCAAGCGCTGTCTTTGTCTCCTTTTTTAAAGATGGCTAGCTGGAGTGCTTAATTAAGGTGTGACCCAGACATACTAGTCTCAGCATTCACTTGCCTAAGAAGTCCACATTCTGCAGCGAGCAAAGATGGCAGGAACACATCCCTGCCAGTGAGGGCTCAGGGAGACAAGCCTAGGAGGATGGGGGTGCCCCCGATGCCATTCTGAACAGCTTTTGGTAAAGGAGGTTGTCGGGAGCTGGATTCCTATTGGGAAATCTCCACGCGGTTCATGGCATCCTATTTTCTTCCCAGATCGACGGGACGTTTAAAATAGACATCCCCCCGGTCCTCCTGGGCTACAGCAAGGAGCGAAACGTGATTGAGAGGGGCTTTGACCACGTCCGAAGCCTGAGCGAAGGCTCCTACATCACCCTCTTCATCACCATGGAACCTCAGCTGGTCCCTGGGGAGCCCGTTCGAGAAAAGGTAACGGGATTGCTTTTGGGACGTGGAGCAAGCAGAGAAATGCTTGCAGGCTGTGTGTGCACACGGGGCCGTACCACGCAGGGGCGCACACCTGCAGCACCAGTTGTGACGTGCTCTTTGGACAGAGCCAGGTGAGGAGGTTTGCAGTTCCTCTGAGCCAGAGCAGAGGGCAGCCAGCAGCCCGCACTTCCCAGCAAGACAGCAACGGGCTTTGCTCTTAGAATTCTCTCGGAGGGAAGACAGTGGAATCTGACCTATGAGAAAAGCTGGTTGCTCTTCTGTCTGCACGTGTCCAGGCTGGCACGAGGAACTCCGCCCCTGGGCCCAGCTCCCTGCCTCTGGCACTGCTCTCCAGCCGGTCACAGGACCCCCAGCTGGGGACCAGGGTGACCTTGGTCCACTCCAAGGGCTCCAGAGAAAGGAATGCCAGACCTGCCGCTGGGTGTGACTCTTTCCAGCTGTCGCAGTTGGGGGACACTTAACGTGACACATCCCTGCAGCCGGGGAGGGGGGGCGGTGCTGAGCAGACTGGGGGGGGGGGACAAGCATCAGGCATGACTGCCTATTCCAAGGACCCCAGCACTAACCCTCCCCCCCCTTTACCTCCTACTCCGCTCCGCCTCGGCCACCCAGTGCGAGGTACCCTGTCTCCACCCATGCTAGGCATCCCACCCCTGCTCTCTCCTGGTGTGTTCCAGCTGCCTCGCCCGGCGAGTCTCCAGTGGAAAGTGAGGCTTCCCTCCCCAGGCCAACCGACCGACGGTCAGGGCAGAGCTAAGGGGGAAACGCTGATCCGTGTTCAGCAGACTCGGAGCAGCCTGTTAGTGCTGCAGCGTTCAGGCCCTGGGGAGGCACCATCCAGGAAAGCAGATGCACGTTCCCGGGATTGAACCCTGACCATCCCATGTCAGCGCAGCCTCCCCGCGCCCTGAGGGGCTCGGCAGGAGCTCAAGTAACCAGCCTCTGGAGGGATTTCTTCTCCTGCGGCTGCAGCATCGCTTTGCATGGCTGTTTGTGTTTGGGAAGCATGGGCTCCCAGGAACCACCTGGGCTCAACCACCTGGACTGACCGCTCCGTGTGGCCTGGCCACTGTCCTCAAGGCTTGGAGGAGGTGGGGAGAGGAGCACATTCCTCTGTTTGCTTCTTTTTTAAATTTTTCCTAATTTTTTATGATTTTTGTACAACCTTGGTCACCATTGTGGAATTATCGGTCCCCTTGTGGACAGCGCTCCCTCTTCCCCCTCCCCCCCCCTGTACCCCCCTCCCTGTCACTCCAACTCCCCTCTCTCTGTGAGCTGTTGGTTAAGTTGTTGGTCAGTTGGTGGTTGTGGGGCCCATTTGTTTCTTCCTTCACCTGGTAAATGTTCTTTTCCTGGGGGGGAGGACCGGAGTTCCTGGGACTTGTTGGTCCCGTCTGTTTAAGTTTCTAAGAGACAGCCAGGTGTGGTGGTGGGTGCCTGTAGTCCAAGCGCTGGGAGGCTGAGGCCAGGGATCGCTTGAGTTCTCGGGTTCGGGACTAACCCGGGCAACATAGTGAGACCTGGACTTGAAAAAGCAGCTGGGCGCGGTGGTGGGCACCTGTAATCCCAGCTACCTGAGAAGCTGAGGCTGGGGATTGCTTGAGTTCATGGTACCCCGGGCAACATGAGCCTGTGGTTCCCCGGGCAACAAGCGAGAACTAGGTTGGATGGATGGATGGATGGCTGGATGGATGGATGGATGGATGGATGGATGGATGGATGGATGGATGGATGGATGGATGGATGGATGGATGGATGGATGGATGGATGGGTGGGTGGGTGGATGGATGCATGGATGCATGCATGGATGCATGCATGGATACATGGATACATGGATGCATGGATGGAATTTCTAAAAACGCTAAGGCGGGCAGCTAGTCCAAGCTCACTTGGGGCCTCTCGTAAGGCAGGTGTGTGGCATTGTTCTCCAGGCTCCTTTATTGTGGCATTTCCTGTGATGAAGTTGACCATCTCCTTTTCCCCTGACCCATGTGGTCACTGGGATTTGTGCCTCCTCGTTCATGCTGGCTGCCTCCGTTCTGGTGTCTGTCCTATGGTGCTGTTTCTGAGCCTTGTAGTTCTGGCCTCTGGCGTTGGGAACCCAACTCTCGGCCATGGCATTAGAGGGCTTCCGTGTGGGGACAGACTCCAGCGGGAGGTTTGTCCATCTCTCCACTCTCGTGGTTTACAGTTTTGTCACAGGACTGCAGCCCCTTCTCTGTGACTTTCTTTCCCCAACGGGAGAGGAGGGCGCTTCGCTCACCTTGGTGGCATCTCTGGATCCGGGGCTTGTTTCTTTAGCCCCCAGAACGTCATAGGTGAAGCTCTTTGCCACGTCACCCAGGTGACTAGTGTCACAGTGATGTCGTGTGAGACTCACTTGCTGAGTCTGGGTCCTGCCCAGGTGATGATTATGCCCAGGGACCTTATTTGTTCTTTTGTCCTGGGTGTCGGTCAGTGGCTTGTCGGTTTTCCCATCTCCGGTGAGATCACACTCCTGTTTCTGCTGTCATCTTAGAAGCTGGAAGATCTGTCACAGTCTCCACTTCACGGGGCAGACCTGGGAGGGTGTGAAAGACTGTTGGGAAAACAAACCTCCTGCAATTAAAATCCTCTAGTGCTGGCCTCTGTCACTGAAGCTGTGACAAACATGTGCTCCAGGAAGCTCACGAGAATATCCGCATGGGCTCTTCCCACCAAGGGAAATCTCCCAAATGCTTTTCTTCTTGTGCAAACTCCGGAGCACCAGCCAGGCTGTCCACACGGACGCTGCTCCGGACGGAAGATGACTGTGCAGCTTGCAAGCTTCTCTTTTGCCTCTCAGATCTTATTGACGTGACACTTGTTTACTTACCTCTGTCCTTTGGGGGGTGCATGCGCCACCTGAACATGCACCTGTTTCTCTGGCCCACTCCCAAAGTTCTAAAACCGAGAAAGTGACTCTATCTCCAGTGAGTCCCCTGGAGTCCTCGTCAGAGCAGGTGGAGACACCAGACCAGGAAATGGCCTCCACCTTGCAGGAGCTTCCTGCTAGCCAGGTGGGGAGGCGGGCACCTGCTGCCTTCCAAGGCCTTTCACCACCCTATCGGGAGCCCTGCTCCAGCCTGGAAGATGAGCGCGTCAGCCTCTGGGGGAGCTGGACCATGAGCTGACCTGAGGCTGACAGCCCCTGCTTCTACAGCAGACAGCGATGCGAAGCAACGTTGTAGCCAAATGAGAAGCCATCCGCCAGAGGCTGGTTCCTTCAAGCTGCTGCCAGGCCCCTCAGGCCCCTGCCATCCTGACAGTCGGTCATCCTGACAGTGACCCCTGGGTGGTCAGGCCCCTCCCTTCACCTCCCCAGATTATCCCAGGGAAAGAGAGGTTCCCACCTTAAAGCCACAGGCACCCCAGCTGGAACTGTTCCTCCACCGACAGCAGCGTCCAAGGGTCAGGGTGGAAGGAATTGGGTCTTCACCATCCTCCCCCGGTCAACAGTCCCTTTGGTGAAAAAGTCTCTTTTGTGAGATGCTACTTACTTCTGGAACGTTCTTGAACGGTAGGAGGCAGAGCTCCTGAAACTCCTGTTGTAATAACCTTCTTTGCATCGTCTTGGCTAAAAGCAAGTTTAAGCAAGGAGATTCTCTCCAAACGAAGTCTTCGCTCACTCGTTCTTCTTTCTTCCTTGCTGCCGGTAGCTGAGTGCCCTGCTGAAGAAGGTACTGAGCATCTTGCCATCCCCCAGCCACGGCTGTGAGGCTGAGCTGCTTCTGCCCCCCCCCCCCACCCTGCAGCTCCCCCCCGCCCCCTGGTCCATCCCTTCCCTGCGCTGTGTGAGTTCACGGTCCCGAGAGCAGCACCCAGGCTGGTCCGCCAGTCCCTGTCACTGTGTCAGATGGATTCTTGTTTAACCTTGACTCGAGGAGGCCAGGGGGTTGGCTGTCACCTGCTGTGGGGGGCTACTGCCCAAGTCCAGCCAAGCCACCAGCTGCCACTCAGGGTGGAGGACGGTGGTGACCGCTGGTCAGGGGGTGCCTCAGGGTGTAGCTACTCGAAAGGAAGAGAAGCTTCTGTTCTCTGTGACCACTGACGTCACTCCGAGGGTGAAGAAGGACCCAGGTCAGCGCCCTTCCAGTCCCTGCTGAGTTATAGCCACTTGTGAATTCATCCCACTTACATTGGTTTCTTAACCAATGACGCAAACTCGCCCAGTCTTCAGCTTTTCCTGGGTCCTTCCTGCACCAAGCAAAGCAGTGACCAAGAGTAGCAGTGACCAAGCAGTGACCAAGCCTTCAGTGACAGCCTCAGCCCACGATGCAGTGCTCTGGGTCTTTCAGGAGGCACTGCTGACCATGAGTGGCCACCTATGAGCTGCTCACCTGTGGACGTGCCCTGCAGAACAGGACACGAACAGAGGTGAGCGCTGCTCTCCGGACGCACTGGTGCACCCAGAACCAAGGAAGAGCTGAAGATAAAGCCAACAGAGCACCAGACCCAAGAGGGAGAAAAGCTGTAGAAGCTTCTCTTTCGACCCGGAAGGCCAGTGGTCAGCGCTGACTGGAGATGGCCGTCGTTGTGGGCTGCGCCCGGAGACCCCGACCTTCACCGGTCCCCTGCAGCTGTGTTTGCCCCGGCCTCTCTGGGCAGGGACTTGAAGCGCCTGGACACTGACCAGGTGAACGCTGACCAGTGTTGTCTGGGCTAGAAGCCACCTGAGGCAGCGGCTTCAAGCTCACTCAGCCAGAGCGCCTGGAGCCTGTTAGATGCTTGTCAGGTGTGAAATAGTCACTTCAAATAACTATCGGGAAATAATTGTGAATTATTTGAAAATAGTTATTTGACAATAATGATGTAAATGAATGAGTTTTGAGGAAAAGGGTTCATTTACCTGGTGGCCTGTTCTGACACCACCCTTGTTTTGTAATGCTCCAGCTTTCCAAGATGTCCGAAGGTGCGGTCCTTTCTGGCTTCATGATTCTAGCCTTAGCTGCTGAGCTTTCTCTCCGGCTTACGTGTTTGTCACAGCAACTTGTGGGCAGCTGCCGAATCTGGGTACTTAGTGACGATGAGGTCATGTTTGGATCCATGGCCGGGCACGGTGGCTTGCGCCTTTAATCCCAGCCTAGCAAGGGAGGCCGAGACCAGGAATTGCTTGAGTCTGCAGGTTCGAGACCCACCCAGGGCAACATAGCGAGACCTGGTCTCAAAAAATAGCTGGGCATGGTGGCACATGCCTGTAATCCCAGCTACCTGGGAGGCTGAGGCTGGGGATCGCTTGAGTCCGTGGTTCCCCGGGCAACATAGCGAGACCTAGTCTCAAAAAAAAAAAAAAAAAGATTTGGGTCCAGGGGACTTTCCTTGAGGAGGTGCAGGAGACTTTGGAGATGTTCCCAGCTCTCTAACCCCATGACGGTTGCCCTGGTATCTTAGTGCCCAGCAGTCAAGTTAGCAGAGCAGGCACAGTCAGTTACCCATCAGGAGTCGAGCAATCCGCAATGTCTGGATTCTGTCCAAAGTCGTGAAGTCAGGAGAGGGTTTCCATTTGCTCATTCATTTACTCACCGTGCTCGTTAATCATTTACTCTGTGTTGGGCAGAATTCTCAGTATTAGAGATTTAAAAAATGAGGTCAAAGCAAAACCCCTGATTTCAGGAATCCTACTGGGGGGGGGGGGGAGACAGACTAACCAAACATATAATCAGTAGTTTAAAATACTTTAATAAAGGGGTCGTGAATTCATTTTCTTCCACCTCAAAAACAAACTAAAACAAATTCAAGCATTATCCAGTATCTAAATGAGACTACAAAAGTAATTTTCTAAAAAATACTGTTTATTTTTAAATTCTTTGAACTAAGAGCAACCATGTATCTTTTTTATACTAAACAAAAGGCTTTTAAAAAAAACCCTATTTTTGTGCTATTTCCTTTGCAATGACTGTCTATAGAGCAAAATTTGTCCTGCCTTAAGGTGGGGGTGGGGTGGGGGGAAGTGGTTTAAAGCTCTGGAAAAGAGACATCCAGTTAGAAAGTAGATAACTTTGCAGGACATAATGGTACAATGTATAACATAATGCATATATAGTGGTGACTGTAGTTCACAATCTTTCTTGTGCATCTGAAAGCTACTGAGAGAACAGATCTTAGAAGTTATCATGACAAAGAAGAAAACATTTGTAACTATGGGAGATGATCCACTTTACCCAAAGGGGTGGAAATAATCATTTCACAGTCTTTCCATTTAGGGAATAGTTATGCTGTGCACCTGAAATGTGTACTGTGTGATATGTCAAATTATCTCAATGAATTGAGAAAAAAGAAGCCTGGAAACTGGTAGCTCCTCTTGGATTGCAGAACCTCTTAGAATAACTAGCACGCATTTCTGATTCTGCTTCCTTCTTCCATGAGATGTACTATATATGACACTGATGTTAATTGGAAAGGTATGTGATTATACCTTTTCACAGACCCATAGGTAGTGTTGTAGCTTAGCATGAATTGCTTCAGCTTTGCACTTGAGATCTTAGATGATCAAATCCCCCTCCCCTCAGATACCAAGAACAAAATACACACAGACCTCTATCGATTGGGTTCATCAAGAAGAATGGATACATCACAACTTCGCTATCATAGGTGGTGTTTTATTGATCCGGTAGTTTTCCAAATGGTTGCTTGCCAACTACGGCTCTCCCCCCCCCCCACCAACCACCCCCCCCACCAACTACCCCCATAGTATTTAATGAGTCCATGTAATTTGGGGATTATAAATACAATTAAATAAAACTGTGGATCAGGGAGAGCACCCCAGTTTCCAAAAGTTTAGTCGGACTCTAGCACACAATCGGTTCCTGCTGTGGGATCTCAGCAAGTTCTCCCGTATCTCTCCATCACCTACCACATCCATGGTCTCTTTCTTTTTGAAGTTTGAGTCTCAGGAAGATGAGAAATTGCTTCAAGCCGCAGAGAAGTTTCAAGCCGAATGTGCTTTGAAGTTTCCCCATCGGCAGTGCCTGACCACAGTGATTGACATAAGCGGGAAAACTGTCTTTGTGACCCGTTATCTCAGGCCTTTGAACCCTCCTCAGGAGCTGCTGGCTGCCCACCCCAACCACCCCCAGGCCACAGCGGTGAGTATTCACAGCCTGGAGGTGCGGGTGCAGAGAGGGGCTCCAAGGTGCTTCTGCTGCCATCTTAGTCACTGCAACAGCTCATGCATGATGAAGGCATGTCACAGTGTCAGCGCCCCGAGGCTTTACTTCCTCCAGAAGTGTCCAGAGCTCCCAGAGAGGAGGATATAATCCTCAGGTCATCATTTCAGGGAGCAACAGCTGAGCACTGGACGTCCCTGGCATGAGATGGGGCACCTGCCCGTTGGGAGGCCATTGCAGCTGCCAGGCTTTATTTACAGGGCTTTATTTACAAGGAAAATTACCCAGGAAAACGAAAAGTCCTTCACGCCACAAGGAGCCAGTTATTTTACCCCAAGTACCATTTAGTCCAAAGGCCCCAAACACATGTCCAAGGCACTCTGCAAAGCCCAGTCTTTCTCCAGGATCTTGTCTCTGCATCTTTTTCTCCAGCATTCCGAGCTGCTCCACTTCTCCAAGGCTCTTCAAACTTCTCCAACAGATGCTGATACAAACTCAGCTTTCCAAATATGCCGCCTTGCTGCGGCTCCACACACTTCCTTTACCAGGCCCACCTTCAGTGGTGTCTGGCCACACTCACCAGGCCTGCCTTCAGCAGCCCTGGTCACCCCCAGCCTGCCATTCTGGCATCCAACTCCACACTGGCTACATCTCTGCCAGTCACTCTCCCACCATGGATCTTCCCACCACCAGCTCACTCTTCCAGGGGGTTTCCCCTGGCCAGGCCACATGAGCCTGTTCTCTCCGCCATTCTCATCTCTCCTCTCCTGTCTCTTCCCCCCCTTTTTATGTGCTCTTTGGTGCTTCTCACTTCTTCTCATGAGTCTTTCTCTCAGACTCCTCCTCTCACCAGGGCATTCTGGTGCTTATAAAATTTTCAACTGTGTCAATACCCTTTATCACTTAGAGTCGATAGTATGGGAGTGGGTGTGACTAGTGAATCCTGAGTCTAGTAGTTTAGGAACAGGGTGATGCTCTGTTTGCAGATACAGATGTCTCAAAAAAACAAACAAACAAACCCTATTTACTATCTACTTTTTTTTTTGTCAGTGAGAACTACCAAGAGAACTGCTGTTCTCTCTAGCACAGTGCATGCAGGCTATTTCTCCCCGTAGAGAATGCCAAGGAGTGATGAGTAGAATTCTTAGAAGATTTCAAAACTCATAGGAACCCAGAGAGAGGTTGCAAGAAACATGACTACATGAGGATGAGGACTTGGAATCGAGTTTGCTGGAGAAGGTTTAGGTGATTCCTGTGGGGCCGGGGGAGAAGGGGAAGAGCCTGGGGCTCGAGTGGGTGGGAAGGCTGAGAGGGACTCGAGGCAGAGCTGGGGATCCTATAGAGTAAGGTCATCAGAGGGCAAACTACCTTGCAGTGTGGTCCTGCCTGTCTCTGGCCCTGAGGCTGGGGACAAGAGAAACAAAGTGTCCCCTAGAATTCCTAATCCCCAAGGAGTGTTACTCACTGGAATTGACAGTACTGATATGGCCTAGAAAAACTTCAGGCAACAATGTAACAGAAAAGGCTCTCTGTTGGTGATACCTCTCTATCCCTGTTAGAGGCAACATAGAATCTTCTGGGGAAATGCCTTAAAACAACAAAACAAAACAAAACTTTTTTTTCCACAATGAAAGTTCCAAGCAACCAGCACATATAAAATATCGTCAGAAATAGGTCACCCCAAAGAAGGTAAGAATTGGCAAAAAGAATACAGAACCAGGCCCCAAAGAATGCAAATACTGCAATGGTGCTACTCTAGCGAGGTGTGGAAAACTAAAAGCACAGAATAAGGTCGAATGTTCTAAATATTTGCCTGTAGTCAAAGGGACTAAACTTTGTAGAGAAAGACAAAGGCGATCGCAATAGAACTTTAAAGTTTTTAATAAAACTTGGCAAGTCGACTATAATATTTATCTGGCAGTGCAAAGGCCAAAGTTGTCAAAACGAGACAGTCACGAAGAAGAAGAAATCAGCAGGGGAAGCTGCCGTCACGTACACCCAGATCACTGATGAGGCCATGGAACTAAGGTGAAATGGTATTGGTAACAGGTAACAGAGAGATAGGAAGCAAATCCAAGACCCAGGTAGATCCGCTCAAATCCAGTCACTCAAAGCTGATGTGTGGTTAAGCTGGCATTGGAGATGAGTGAAGAAAGGGTAGACAAGGACGGAAACTGTTCTAGTATCACTGGTTTTACCTACCAAAAAAATTAAATTAGACTCACCATCAACTGCAGAGAAAATGAGCACCGAAAAAGGCATTTTTGTCTTTGTGACCTAAGCTGGAGAAAAAGCACAGGCTATCAAGAAAAAGAACAATAAGCTGGACCACATTCAAGTGGAGAACTTGAGTTTATCAAAGACTCATGAAATAAAAAGAGAAACCACCCATGGGGATGGATGTTTACAAAATATATTACAGACAGAAGATTAATCCTTTTAACTTTTAATAATAGCTTTTTTAAAAAAAAAACTGTAAATCATTAAGAAAATGTACAAAATACAATCAAGGTACAGTGGTGCACCTATAATCCAAGTGCTGGGAGGCCTAGGATTGTTTGAGTCTGCAGGTTCGAGACTACCGTGGGCCACATAGCAAGACCTTGTCCTTTCAAAGAGCAATCACAAGACCTGGTCTCGAAAAAAGCAGCTGGGCACGGTGGCAGGCATCTGTAATCCCAGGTACCTGGGAGGCTGAGGCTGGGGATCACTTGAGTCTGCGGGATCAGGACTACCCTGGGCCACATAGCGAGAACTAGTCTCAAAAAAGAAAAAGAAAGGAAAATGTACAAACTGCTTGCATGTAAATCCACATGCAAGGTCAGCAGGAGTAAGATCTTCCACCTCCTCAGGGATTCAGAAACAGACCTTAGAACCACCGCGTAGATGCTCTGTGAAAGGAGCCCAGACAGCTTTCAGGAGTGAGCGGGGGAAGCAAAGTAATCCAGGCATATCTGCTTAGATCAGGAAGCCAGCAAGTGAGGAGCACAGAGGAATGAGAAGGGCATTTCAGGGAGACGCGGGAGCCCCTTCCACCTGGGCCCGGGGTGTCATAGTGACCTTCAGCAGGTGTCGAGCGGGTGATCTTCACGCAGCCCTCGGCCAGCACGGGGGCCGGTCCCATGCTCCTGCCAGTGTTCCTCGTAGCTGAAATGCTCTTGCACGTAGCATGTGGCGTGTGTGCGTAGCTCTGAAAGCGCCTTTGGTTTCCACAGGAGCTGGTGGCCCGCTACGTGTCCTTGATCCCGTTCTTGCCGGACGCTGTTTCCTTTGCTGGGGTCTGTGACCTGTGGAGCACGTCTGACGTAAGTCCCCGCGGGCCGGGGGTGGGGGGAGCCCACTCACTGGGTGAGCTGCCGCATCAGCAGTCATGTCATAAATCCACGTGGCCGCCTGCCTGGCTGGTGCACTACGTTCTGAGTGAATTTTCTCTCCCGATTCACCTGCCCAAAGTGCAGAAGTTTCCTGAAAAGTCACTAATTTGGCCGGGCACGGTGGCACATGCCTGTAAGCGGCAGCCTAGGAAGCCGCGGCCAGGGCCAGGGATCGCGGTTCGAGTCCCGCCTGGGGCGGGCCCGTAGCGAGACCTAGTCCCAAAAAAAAATCACTGGGCGTGTTGGCACGCGCCTGTCATCCCAGCTACCTGGGAAGCTGAGGCTGGGGATGGCTTGAGTCTGTGGTACCCTGGGCAACGTGAGCCTGAGGTTCCACAGGCAAAAGTAGTGAGACCTCGTCTCAAAAAAAGAAAGTCACTGATTTGCACAAAGACTTCAACAGAAACAGCTGGTTCAGCTGTCTTGGTGCTGATGTCCCCCCTGGGGTTCCCTTCTGAACACCCCCATCCTGTTCGCTGACCATCAAAATGACGAAGTCACGCTTGGAGAGTGCACGCTCCTGGCCTGGAGCTGAGCGCGTGGGCAGAGGTCAGTGGGGCTTCCTGGTCTCCCGTCACACAGGGGGCCCCGCCAGCTCTGGCCCCGACCAAATCATGGCGTCTGCTCTCCTGGCACTCATGGTGCCTGGGGCTGTGTCCCTGGACGGGGGCCGTGTCCCGAAAGGTCAGGCACAGGTGTCCGTCTGCTCTCCGCCACACAGCTCGAGACCGGGCAGGTGAAGTCCACTTCAGAAACACTCATGGGCCGGGCATGGTGGCGCGTGCCTTTAGGTGGCAGCCTAGGAAGCCACGGCCGGGGCCAGGGATCACGGTTCGAGTCCGGCTGGGGGCACGTAGTGAGACCTAGTCCCAAAAAAATAGCTGGGCGTGGTGGCGCGCGCCTGTCATCCCAGCTACCTGGGAAGCTGAGGCTGGGGATGGCTTGAGTCTGTGGTACCCCGGGCGACATGAGCCTGCGGTTCCACGGGCAAAAAAAAGAAAGAAATGCTCGTTCCCCAACATGTGTCGGCAAGACAGCGTTGGCAGCTTCCGAGCTATGGTGACACGGCCCTTGACAGCTGGCGGAGGACAGCGGAGACCGGAACATCGCTGTGCTCCAGAGCCACGGCGACCCGGCCGCGGGCCAGCTGTCACCTGCCCCTGTGCCTCCACGTCCCCACCTGCACAGCGGGCAGAGGAGCGCCTCCCCCCAGCTCCAGCCCTGGGATGGCGGGACCCGGGGAGCCAGGGCGCTTAGGCAGCGGCGGGAGGGGGCGGGGCAGGGTATGAATACGCAGGGCCCAGGGCCGCTTCGGGACCTCAAACCCTCCGTGTGATGCTCGAAGGCGGGTCTGTGTGTTCACGCACTTGGCAAAGCCCGGTGAATGCTCTGCAGCCAGAGCAACCCTGGTTACCAGCCTCGGGTGACCGTGACGTGACTGCGACGGCGCTGCGGGTCCACCAGCTCTAAGAGATGTGCCCCTCTGTGGGGGTGCTGCTAATGGGCCTGTGCCCCTCTGTGGGGGCTGTTGGTAAGGGGGGGTGTATCCCTCAGGGGGGTGCTGGAAAGGGGGTGTGCCCTTCTGATGGGGAATATTGGGACAGGAGTGTACCCCTCATGGAAGTG
>PVHY01026648.1:0-17067 GCA_004024945.1 Uropsilus gracilis
TCCTTCCTTCCTTCCTTCCTTCCTTCCCTTCCTTCCTTCCTTCCGTGTGTGTGTGTGTTTTCTTTTTCTGATGCAACTTGATTCCTGTCTTGGATATAGATATTTTTTTCTCATATCTCACTAATTTCTGACCATGGAACTGAAACACCAGTTTTGGGTTCTCCCCAAGGACAGATGACAATGTTTGATGGTCCCATAGTCCTTAAAAATTATCTAGTAATTGAAGAACATTATCCACTCATGGGAAACATTATGTACTTTATCAACTCCAACAATAACTTCCTCTATTTTTGTATTTCCCAAAGGCACAATTAATAGCCTTTATTTTTCTTCTATTCTCTCACCTTTGAAAAGAAAATTTTACATATTATCATACTTCAACTAACTCCTCTGATGAGAACTTCCAAATCAAAACTTTAGGCTCTAACCCCTTTTTTAACCTCTACATCTCTCCAGTTCCTAGTAGATATCTGTGTTTGTAAATCACACCTGTAGTGTACTAAAACAAATCTCATGTGATGTGAAATATATATAAATAAATAATTAAAAATAAAATAAAACAAATCTCTTCATCTTTTCTTTCTCTTATACCTTCTTCTTCCTTTCTGATTGATTTCCAAATATTTTATTCTTTATATGAACCACCACAGTCTCTATTAGTGCCTTAGGAATAGATGTTTTAACTCAGTTCAGTATTTTCCACAAAAAAATCCCATAGATTTCTAATAAGATCTATTTCTATGTCTATTTTCTGAACTTCAGTAAACAAGGGGTTCACCGTCTAAGGGTGCAGTTTATCTTGGTCATTGAGAAGTAGGTGAAGCCATGTTTTAAATAAATGAAATGCACTGAAGTAGAATAATAAGTTAACTTGACAGGTAGACAATTATTATGGTTTTAAAGCGGTGTTGCTGATATGAACTCCTTGAACTGAGCAGTGACCAGTGCACCCTCATTATTCCAAGTGATTAAAGAAGCAGCTTCTTCTGTCTACATAATTTTAATTCTCTCATTCTAAGACATTTTTTATTTCAACAGTAAATGGTTAGGATTTTTGGAGGGCAGGTCAATGGAGGTTATAGCTACTTGTTAGCTATAAAAACTGCTGGATTGATAGTTAAGTTTTAAATGGATTTGTCATCCATCTTGGCAGAATCAAAAGCAGATTTTACGACTTGCTTTAAAATAAAGTTCAACTTAATTCTTCCACTATATCCCAAGAGACAAGTCTTGTTGAATTATTTAGGTCTTGCTAACAATTCCATAGCATATTATCCCTCAACTGTGATGGATTGAGATAAGAAAGATTTGCTTTTGGTGCCAGAGAATTCCCAAGATACTACTTCAAATCTAGTTCATGTATTATTGTCTCTTCTTTGATTCTATCACATTATTAATTATGATCATGAATGATTTGTGAGTAGAGTAGACATGAATGATGTCTACTCTGAAACCATGAGCTTTTCCCTTAGTGCTTAGAAGTGATAATGTAGATATACAAACATATCTACGTGTATAATGATCACATTTTGTGATATGGTACTATTGTGCATGTGGTAATACAATTTTGGGGGAAAACATTTAGAACTGGCCAAATCTCTGAATTTATTTGTAAAGTGTGGAAAGGATTTTCTCTGTTATATTTATGGGTTAAAACTGCCGTAGCATGCTAAAAGTTTATGTGAAACCCAAATGTCTCTTATGTAATTATGCAATGACAAAATGGATTCATATTTTTTCTTTTTTCTGGCTCTATTTTATTTAAAATTTTACCAGTCTGACATGTTTACAAAATAATATAGTTTTGGGAACACAGCTTCACACCTTGATATGTTTTACTTGCCCACTGCCAAGGGTTTAGTGTCATTACACTATCACATTGACCCTCTCTAACTTTCCTCCCACTGCTATCCACTTTCTGGTAACAACCATATTTTTCAACGTTTAAGAGTTGTTTCCATTGGGCTCATATTTATATTACAGATGCATACTGCATATTATATAAATGTGTAGTATAGAGTTATATTTAATTATAATCAGCACAGACATGCATTTACATTAAGTTTCAAACCAAAATGAATTTTGACACCTTTCCTGGCATTAACTCTTAAAGTGTTCCTAAGGTATTACTGAGATTATTCTCATATGTGCATACGAACTTGTTCATCAAATGTAGTGATTGTGGTATTTTTAAAGTATTACTTTATTTGTAAAAAGACAAAACTTACCATCATAATAATTTTAAATGCTAAAGTTCAGTTGTATTAAGTATGTTCATATTGTTGTGAAGTATATCTCTGGAAATTTTTCATTCAATTCTTTTAGATGTCACTATCATACATCTGCAACTCTGGACCCATTAAACAATTCCTTTTCTTTTCTTTTTTATGAATTTGACTACTTTAGATATATGAAATAAGTAGAATCATACAGCAATTTTTGTTTGTTTTTTGTGACTGGCTTAATTTTCTTAGCCAGGAAAGTGGAAAGCAGTGGTTAGGGTTTATAATTCATCAAAACATGTTTTGCATCTCTAGATAAAAAATGTTTAAAACATGTTTTTTTCTTTTTGAGTAATTTATCAAGACTAGTTCCACAGAATTGAGTTGAGAAAGAAGGGCAATACATTAATTTCAGCAGAAAATTGACACTGTTGAAAGCATGATATAGTGACATCTTAGGTCATAAACATGATGGCTATTAGGAAAAGAGATTTAATTCTTTCCAAATTAAAAAAAGTCATTGTGGATATTGATCCTGTACATGAGATTCATTTCCCCCATCATTGCCTCAAGCACAATTTGATTTTGGAGAAAGATGAAGTAACAATGACTATTCAAGTGTTTACCTTCTATAAATAAAGCCACCAAACTTTTTTACAATTCAGTGACAAGTGTTGTTCAGACATGTTGGCAGTGAACCAACAGAAAATAAATGGTTTCTTTTCTGATTGAAGATGAGATCTTAGAAGATGTTTGGCCTGTTTTCCTTGTATAGCACAGATTGCATGTACCTCAGTTATTCCATATGATTCACTAGTAATGGCTATAGCACCCAACTGTGTATAATATTTGAAGGGCAGAACAATCAAAGTTTTAAAGATAAATGACTTTAGGGGTAAGAGGGGAAAAAAGGATAAATGGGTTTAAAATGTCAAAGTGAGTATAATATTCAGTTTGACATGCTAGTCGCCACTGTCCTCAAGGAACTTCACTCTATGAATGTACAAAAAATTACAGTGTATGCTACATTCTGTGCCAGACGGGAAAATTAAAATGAACGAGACATTTATCCTTGCTTATGAGATAAGCTAAATGCTAATAAAGGAGGCTTGTGCACAAACAGCAATGATAGCATTAACAAAGAGAACTATATCATAACAGTGGCTTGTAAAATGCCAGATATGTGCCATTTTAAGACTAAATATGAAATTAATTAAACAGTAGACCAAAATTTAGTGTGCTAAGTGGGAAATTCATAATCTTATGAATATATCTATATATATGACTACAAATGGCGAATCAGTTAATTCTGCCTGTGAGATTGAACAGATGAGCAAAAACTGCAAAGAGCTAGACTTTGAGCTAGATTATCTTGATAAGTGAATAGGAGTTTGCCTGGGTAACAGGAGGTGGAGTGGGGCTTAAGCAAAGTCATCAAGTACATGGTGGGCTCCTGACACAATGAAAATGTCTTCCAGTTTTGTAAAAGATTGTTAAGAAACCTTACAGGGAAGTCCTATGCATAGTATATGACATAAGACTAAGAGTGTGTTGGAAGGATGAGACAGAAGACTATATCTTCTACTATACAGTAAAACAATGAATATGGGTAAGTTCTAGGATTTTGACTGTTTCAGAAGTTAGTTCTTCCCCTGTGTTACAATAGAATGAACATGTTTTCAGCAGAGAGGGGCTCCCATTTTTTAATGGCCCCATCCTCTTTCTTTCAATCAATTGATGACATTTATTCCTCCCTTAAAAAATGTAGGTTCACGTGTAGCTCTAATTTTATACCTATACATACCTGCTTTTTGCACCTGAACACCATTTGAAGACTATTTTAAAACAATGTCTGTTTGCATAATATTTGCCTGTTTAAGTCAGACAACAGAAGCATGATACATGAAGTACATATCTGCTTGACAATAGAAAAGAGGGCATACTATCAGATAGTAGGATTTTTCTCCATCATGTTAGTCCCAAAGAGCACATATTCTGCTACCTCCTGAGTTTCTCTTAAGTGACTAGGAGATGATTATCCCAATTAATTTATACTTAGAGACATTATTCTCTTTTGGACATAATCAATTTTTTAGTTTGTCAAGTTAATAAAAAGCACTTCAGAGAAATATATAATAAAATAAAAAGTATTTTGGCTATGGGTGGTACCTTTTAAATCCTATGTTTCACTTCCAATCAAGATTACCAATATAATATGAATAATTGAGAAAAATACCATATTGTAGTGGAATATCTTAAAATTATAAATTTGTTATTTTCTCACAAGTTTACATGTAATTACATTAAAGCATAACTTGAAATTTCAGTTGAATGTTAGAGAACACAAAAAGTTTATTCCAGCATATATATGTCAATAATCTCACATATATAGACAAGATGCTAAAGAAAACCATTAGACCAGGAAACCATTAGACTTAATGAAGAAATTCATTAGTTTTAGGCTACAAAATAAGAATATAAAAGTCAAAGTTGATTTCCCAAATACATCACTGAACTCAATATTGTATTTTTACCTCTGCGTTTTACAGTTTAGATCATACATTCTATTCTTTGATTCATTTTGACTTAATTATGAAATATTGGTTTAATTTCACTTGTTTGCATGTGACCATCAGATTTCCCCTACACCATTTTTTGAAAATATTTTTCTTACTCCGTTGTACACACTTTGAGTCTTTGTTGTAAATTAACTGTACCTATAAATGTGGGTTTATTTTTGGATAAATCAATTCTAATTTATTAATCTATGTATATGTTGTTGTTATTACAATACCATATTCATTTATTTGCCACAGTTTTTTTTTTTAATGTAGTTTGATGTTTGGAAGCTTGATACCCCCCATCTTCCTTTCTATCAGGATTGCTTTGGCTATTCAGGCTTCGGTATGGTTGCATATAAATTTCTAATGTTTGTGCTAGTTCTTTGAAAAAAGTCATTGAAATTTTAATAGGAATTGCATTGAATCTGTATATTGCTTTGAGTAAGAAGGTCATTTTAATAATGTTAGTTCTTCCAATCCATGAGCAGGTAATATCTTTTCATTTCTTTGTGTCTTCTATTTCTTTTAACAATGCCTTAGATAGTTTTTATTGTATATGTCTTTTGCCTTTGTTTTTAGTTGTGGATTTGTTATAAATGACTTTTATTATGTTAAGGTATGGTCTGTTTTCCTAGATATTTTATTCTTTTTGAGGCAATTTGGAATGCAATCCTTATTACTTTTTCATCTCATTCATTGTTTATATATTAGAATGGTACAGATTTTTATAATCTACCAACTTGCTGTATTGACTTATTTCTAATTTCTATTTTGTGTAGAATTTTACTTATTTTCCAACCTGGAAATTTACAGATCTTTCTTTTCCCCAAATTGCTTATTTTAAAAAGTGATACTACCTCCTAGGCTTGCTGGATAATTAAATAAGTTTAAACAATTAGTATTTAAAGTTACTAGATCATCACTTATTTTGTAAGCACAATATAAGCATCTGCTATAACTTCATAGTTATTTTTATTATTATATTTTTCCTGCAAAAGTTCAAGCTCCTACAGTGAGAGACCTATTACCAATTTATCTTTATATCTTTTAATTTGCTTTAAACAGTACTCAGCATATAAGAGGAATTAGTAAAATTGGCTGAATGAAGAGGGAAGTAGGCAGTGGAATACTTTGGTTAAAAGCACAATTTTGAGCTAGTGTTTTGGGTACTTGGTATAACTTTTATCTTGCTTTCTTGGTATTGTCTCTCAGCCCCAGCTGCATTATTTATAAAATATGTAAAACACTCACAGACTTGTTATGAGCATCAAATTGAGATGATTATATATATATGTAATGATTATGAACTTGTGTAGTAAACATTGTGGCTAGCAATTGTTTTTATTGCACCTTTAGTTGAAAAGTAGTACTGAAAGGACAAGTGACTAGCTTTCAATTGATAAACTTGGAAGCTTTGAATTAGTACTTATGCAGGGATAAGTGGAATACCTGAAATGCTGACAACTGATGAAAAAGCATAAGCAAATTCTTTATTTAAAAATCAACATTCAGAGTAATTTGTAAAATATAACTTAAAATTTCTAAATATTAGTTTAAGCAAATTGAAGAAATATATACGGTATGTTTTACTGTTTTGATACCCTCTGAAATTTTGTTATTTCAAAAATATCTCTAATATAGTAATGGATGTAAAACATGTTTATACTTCACTGGGTTCTTAAAGAAGGAGAACCATCTTAGATTTGAGGGGAATGGATACAATATTCACTGAGTACTTCCTATGTGTTTCTTGGACATCTCATTTCATATTCACAAATCTTATGTTTTAAAACATATTTAATAGTCTAAAAATGGAACACAGTCAAAACCAATGACTGATAGTGATAGGAAGGACTTGAAACATAGTGCATCTCACATTCTTTGCTTTAATATATGCTTCCTATGGAATTTGCTGTACATCACCTAACACCTGATGATGTTTTTTTTTGTTTTTGTTTTTTTTGTTTTTTGTTTTTTTTTTTCCCCCCAAATCTCTCTGCTTGAACTGAAGCATAGAGCAAGGGAGGGGAAGAGGGAATAAAATTGGGGGAGGAATAGGCACAAGAGATAAAGATGATGGTTCATGGGTAACAAGGTGATGGGAAAATCTTGGGGTATACAATGATGTAAAAAATATATATGTGCATCAAGTTCAAAAATAAATAAAAAGAAAAATATTAAACACAAACAAAAATTTCTTTGCTTCCTCCATGTCTGTCTTCACAATAACTTTAGGACAAGGGTGAAGAGAAAGAACCCCAAGTCCTCCTTCATCTTTTGTTGTGATAATATGTTTGGGTGATTCTTACCAAAGCCTTCAATACATTTTCGGTCTACCCATGACCTGTCCTGATACTTCTTTCTTGTTATAGACCTGTGACTGGGATATCACTACTGCTGTATTGGGAAAGTATCATTTCCCATAAAAAAAGATTCAAAAACACAGACTGGGTTTATCAAAAGAAAGTGAGTTTGAAGCCTTCAAATATTAGTAAGTAGATTGGTTACATGGGAGTCAGTCATATGGGGGAGTTACTCACATATACTAGCCCACATCTCACTCATGTAGAGATTAATTTAGGAGGTGAATGGGGAGGCCAGAAAATCTGAATTTTTAATAAAACCCAACCCTGACAATTCTGCCACAATTAAGTTGTCAACTTCTGGACTGAATAAAACTCTTGACCAGGATTGGAAAGGAAAATATTTCTTTAACTTATATATAGAACAAAGGCATTCCTGTTCCTTTGTAGAATATATGGCAAGTTATCTCACATGGGGAGGTCATAATATCCTGAGCCAACCATGTCAGTGACTGTTTAATGCGATAGCAGAAAGTGTGTGAAATACTCCCTGCATGAACTGGTGACATAAGGAAAAATAAATAATGAACTGTGCTTTCAAGGAGTTAGTAGTCTCACTGAGGGATTATGCCCAGTATATATATGATAACTGATGATTTGTAAATCATGTGAAGTTTAATATGATAAGGTGTAGACAGTAGGAGCAGGAGTTTGGAAGAACAAAAATGATTCAGTTTAAATAGTGGAAGTCTTTATATAATCAGATGGCATTTGAGATCAATGATAATTTGGCACATTTTCAGTTCCCTGTTTTGAAGGGGACAAAATCCTGAACGAACTGGAAGGTGAAGGAATTTGAATCCCCGTGCTTGGGATATTTAGCCTGGAGAGTTAACTGATATCTTAGTGGCCATGTGAAGAAAAATCTATACTTACTAATTGTGGACCCAGAAGACTGAAAACTTCTGTGTCCAAAGGTGAAAGATTTTATGTGAAAAATTCAGGGAAACACAGATTGACTTGTAAAAGGGAAGGCATTTTTAAATACTAAGACTGGGCATTAATTTGGAGGGTATATATAGGGAATGCAAAGCTGAGGTAGAGCTAAGTTAAAATCTAAATCTGTGATGCCATCATATGCTGATATAAAAACCACAGTGAGAAAAATAGAGGAGAAATGAGAGAAGAGGAATGAAGGGGGAAAAAGAATAGTGAAAAAGAGCAGAAATGAATGTAAAATAGGTGAGGGATAATGTGAGAAGAAATGGGAGGGGATTTGAGAAAGGGTATAATCATAGAGAAGGAAGAGAATGATGTAACAGTGTTCGGGCAGTCTTATGGTAGCTGTTGGAATTTAGGTTGAATAGTGGAGTTTTTACTGGAGAAGGAAATTGTATCCACAACTGGGTTATAGATGAGGCCTATGGAAGGTGTTCTCTTTAAACAGAACTTCTTGGAGTGTCAGATTGTTTATTTTCGCTCAATCTTTACTTTATAATCAATGCTGCTCTTTGTGTCAACAAGGAAAATGATTGCTGAATTTAAATTGGTTACAAACAAACATTAAAACAATAACAGCAACAAAGAAATGCCGAATGGAGGGGAAAATAAGAAGAAAAAGTTACAATAAATTTCCCTTTTCCCGGTGAACCAACAACATTCTTAAACAAAATCAAGGACACATAAATGTGAAATGTCATTTCAAATGATTAGATATTTATTTAAAACATTTTTTTTCTTTTAGAAGAAATGGTGAAAATGGTAAAAACTATCCTTAAACTGTTATAATTGTGAAAAAGTAGTGTGTAAGGGTGGGAAATTAACTTCCCAGGGTTGGAAACTTCCTTCTTTAATTATAGATTAAAGCAGCCCTAGGCAGTATCCTTTTGAATCAATATGAAACTCAGAGCAGAAATCAATACAGTTACACAGTAACTGTGTAGAAATTCATAAGAAGAAAATAGAAATTATAAATTGTGAAATGGAAGAAATGATTTTTAATAGATTTTTTTGGATAAGATTAAAATTTGTTATGTAGATACATCTATGCCTTGATTTCCTGTTTGTTCATTAAGATATGCTTATTTTCTTTGCTAAAGTGACCCGGGATGAGGTCAGTGTCAATGTCAGTTCTAGAGGGAACACTTCAAAATATATTGTAAAAGGCTGTTACTCTGATAGCAAAAGCAGACAAGGATATTACACACACACACACACACACACACAACATACCAATATCCCAATGAACATACTTGCAAAAATTTTCAAGAAGATACTAGCAAACCAAACTTATTTTAAAAGGACCATACACCACGACTAAGTGGAATTTATTTCAGGAATGATAGAATGGTTAAACATCTGCAAATTGACTAATATATTTCACCATATTAGCTTAAAGAAACAAAAATATAATATGATTATATCTGTAGGTTTAGATAAAGGATTTGACAAGCCCCAACATCTACTTATGGTAAAAACTCTTGGTAAAATGGAAACAGAAAGAACATAACTGTGCATGATGAATTTCATATATAACATTTAAATTATATTTAACATCATAATTAATGAGAAAGAACACAGATTTTCCTCTGAGATCTGATATAAGATAAAGACGCTCACTTTCACCACGACTGCTCAGCAAAGCACTGGAAATTCTAGCTGGAATAATACACAGAAAATATATAAAAAGAATCTGAAATGGAAAAAAAGCAAAACCACTATTCGTAGATGAAATGATAATATACATAGAAAACCCTGAAGACTTTGATAAAAAGTATTATAAACAATAAATATGTATGGTTAAGTGACAGGCTATCTCTTCAATATACAAAATTCTATTATATTTCTATGAGTAAAAAATAAACTGAAGAAGAGAAATTAAAAAAAAAACCTCCATTTATAAACCCACCAAAAAGAATTAAGAGCCTAGAAATTAACTTAACTGGATTCAAAGCCTGAACAGTGAAAACTAAAATATATTGTTGAAAGGAATAAGACAAAAGAAAATGGAAAGATATTTGATGCTCATGGGTAGAAAAATTACATTATTAGAGTGGCCATTTTACGCAAAGCATTATACAGATTCATTGTAATCTCTATCAAAATTCTAATAGTTTTCTTCAAGGAAGTAGAGCAAACACTATCAAAAATAGCCAAGCAATTGTGACAAAAAAGAATACAGGTATTATGCTCTCAGATGTCAAATAACACTACAAAGCAGTAGCAGTAAAAGTGTATAATATTAAAGTTAAAATAGTGTAGAGCAGTACAATAGAATTGAGAGTCCATAAATAAACCCACATTATAGACTAATTAATCTGGACATAGAAGCCTAGAATGTATAATAGAGAAAGAAAAAGCTATCAACAAATGGTCTTGAGAAACTGAACCACTATCTCACACCATACAAAAACTTAACACAAAATGAATTAGACTTGAATGTAATATTTGCAACCACAAAATATACAAAGGAAAACAGTTAAAACACTCATTTATTTTAGTGATGTTGTTTATAGCTCAACACTAATTATAAGGGAAACAAAAGAAGAAATAAAAATATGAGACTGCATCAAACTCAAAAGCTTACACAGAGAAACCAAAACTCTTATCATAACAAAAAAGTACTCGAGTGAATGGGAGAAAGTTTTGCACAGTCTGCGTTCAATAAAGTAATGATATTAAACATCCACCAAGAACCCATACAACTCAACCAAATAAAATAAATAGCCCCATCAAAAAAAGGACAAAAGAATTGAATAGACACTTCTCCAAAGAATACATACAGATGGCCATAAAAAAGTTCTTCACTGATCATAAGGGAATTGCAAATCAAAACCACAATAAAGTACTCCCTCACATCTGTGAGAATGGACCATATTAAGAAGGGTAGAAAAAAATGAGTGTTGGTAAGGTTGTAGGTAAAAAACCAATTCATATACTGATTTTGGGGATTTAGACTGATTAAGCCACTATGGAAAAAAGTATGGAGGTCCCTCAGAATACTAAAAATAGATCTACCATATGGCATCAATAACTTGTCTAGGCATGTAAAGCCTCTAATCAAAGGGAGGTAAACATTCCCATATTCATTGCCACACTACTTACAATAACCAGGTAAGTCCAGATGATAGAAACAACCCGAGTGTCTAGTAACAGATGTGTTGGATAAAAAGATATTATTGAACTCTAAAAAAGATTAAGTATTGACATTTTATGACAACATGAATGGACCTAGAAAAACAGAAAGACAAATACCATATGATTTTTCTAACATGGAATATAAAGAAACAAAGCTAAGAAACCAAATAAAAGAAACAAACCAAAACAAATCCTTGGTATCTGAATGCAGAACTGAAGCTACCAAAAGGGGTGTTGGAAGTGGTGTCATTGGAAGAACAGACCAATGGGTTGTAATGAAGTTCATTGGGTGCTTTGATGTTTGTCCAGGTTTGATAACTTACATTTGAAAAGGTGTGAACCTCTACCCTCAAAATATATAGAGTGTTGTCAATCAATGTTAATAGACACTAAGTGGAAAAGACTAAGTGTGCATTTGCCTAGCGTGGTGAGGGAAAGCTGGAGTTGAAGGAAATTTCAACTCACCTGATTGAGTTGTTAAACTTTTTTATATTGAATTTTATATTTTGTGAAAGCAATTTAGTACATTCTGTGTTTGAGATGCTTGATAAGAAGTTCCCAATTTCAGAGGCCATTGAAAGCATTGTAGGCGTCTGAGTAGAGCCTGATTTTTGAAATGATGTTGTGAGGGTTAGGAAAAGACACACTTGCAAGCTGACCATAGATGTGAGGCATATAGGAGGGGGAGAGATCAAAACAGGGAAGTAGGAGAGCTACGGGACTATGCCTGAAGGGACAAGTTTAATATTGTCCAAAATTAAAGATGATGTAAAAACTTTTTTAAAAAATGAAATAATTTTTAAACAATTTGGTGGCTACTTAGCTAATATCTGTAAATGCTTGGTATATTGGAAGTTTGTGAAATAAAACAAAATGGATGTTTAGAAAGAGGGAAGGATATTTTAGAAGCCAATGCCTATCTCACCTTTGTGCTAGGTGAGGAAGTGTGTGCTTTCTAAAGTTACCAAAGGGGCACTTGTATTTCTTAGACTTTCTTTGTTTCTTCACCTTTCAAATTTTCCTTAGGACACCACAACACTTTTTTTTTTTCCTAAGTGTGATTTCAACTAGTTGGTGGTGATTCATCTAGTCTTATTTTCCTCTCAATTTTTCCTTCGTTCCTTCGTTCCTTCGTTCCTTC
Organism: Uropsilus gracilis; assembly: GCA_004024945.1. Taxonomy (NCBI): domain Eukaryota; kingdom Metazoa; phylum Chordata; class Mammalia; order Eulipotyphla; family Talpidae; genus Uropsilus; species Uropsilus gracilis. The sequence goes on from PVHY01026648.1 coordinate 12,365, forward strand.
GTTCGTTCCTTCGTTCGTTCGTTCGTTCGTTCCTTCCTTCCTTCCTTCCTTCCTTCCTTCCTTCCTTCCTTCCTTCCTTCCTTCCTTCCTTCCTTCCTTCCTTCCTTCCTTCCTTCCTTCCTTTCCTCCTTCCCTCTTTCCTCCTTCCCTCCCACCTCCTCCCCTTACAAAAGATGTGATTCACCAAATTACTGCAGGTCAAAGTCAGTTTTTAAACAAAGGGGAAAAAGCTTTCTTCAAGTTGGAAAAAGCAAGACAAAGAACGAATATGTCTCAAATAAAAAGTCATTAAAAATCGTTCTCATTCTCATTAGTTCATGCAGACCAATGTAGGTAATTTTTGATCTTTGTTAGCACTTTTTGAACCAGTTTTTGCTCATAAGCTCTGAAATTTCTCTTTTTAAAATTTTTGTTTTACATCATTGTCTATCCTGAGGTTCTCCTGTTGGAGGATGCCCCCATTAACATAGCTGATTCATACATTGATAATAGATTTTAAAAAAAGGTGTTACTTCCCTGTTGCTTTAGTATTGTAAATTTGAAAAAGAGCATGTCCAGGTGTGGTTATGGCCTTCATTAGAATTCACAGTTTTCTTCCAGAAAGATAGAAAGCAGGAGGAGGAAGGAAAACAAGATTTTTGTAATGTGACATGATTGACAAGGCTGTTCCCAGAAGTGTGGGAAATGGGGAAAAAAAAAGATATAAAAAGAGCTGGGAAGGTGAAGGAATTCAGCCATTTTTGACAGAAGAATGTCAACCTGGCCACTTGGCTGAGGCCTGGGGCCTGTGGCCTTCTGTTGGCCAAGGCTGATGAACTCATGGTCTCAGCATACATAAGCTGAGTGTGTATCTGGAGTGTGAAGAATTTGGAGATTTGAAATCCATGTTGGAGTCTGTCATATCTAGTTGATTCAGATGTTTTTGGAGTGGCTGTGAGCTAGACCTGAGTAAATGATCTTTGTTTGTTCCTGTATCTTGGAGTTTTTCTACTGCCAAAAGTGGAGAAAATGCCAAAAGAGAAAAAGGAGAACATCATGCCTTCAACTACATGCTTGGAGAAAGTGGGAACATGTCAAAGGAGGAAAAGAAGTAGTCCCTGTATTTAGAACACATGTTGCTGAACTCTGATTGGTTGGACTTGTGGTGACGTGACCAGAGACTAAAGGACAATTTTGGACAATGGTGGGGTAACTGGGTTTTTGATATACTTATCTTGTAGTATGTATATGGATAATCACTTTCTTGTTTAGTAATAAAGTTTAATCACTTTAGAAATACGGTCTGGCTTTGGAATAACATAGCAAGGTGGCAAAGAGTACAGGATTTTAAGTTTTTGTTTTCTCTGACTTGGGAGAGAGAGCTGAGGCAAGGCAGATATTTGAATAACAAAGACAACTAGTGAGTATGTGGAAGTTTAAGGGTTGATAAAGGCTTTGTCCTGCTTGCAATAGGTTGATTTGACTCTAGTTTAGAAAAAAGTGTGAATCATATTCCATTGTGTACATATACCACAACATTCTGATCCATTCCTCTGTTTGGGGGAATTTGGGTTGTTTGCATATCCTGACTATTGTAAATAGTGCTGCAAAAAACATTTGAGCACAAATGTCCTTTTGAAAGAGAGTTTTTGCATCCTTTTGTTATATTCCCAGATATGGGACTCCTGGATCAAATGGTAGTTCCATTTTTAGTAGTTTGAAAGTCTTTCACATAGCTTTTCATAGTGGCTGGACCAGCTTGTATTCCCACCAGCAGTGTAAGAGTGTTCCTTCCTCTCTACATCCACACCACCCACCACCACACCAGCACTTGTTGCCTGTTTTCTGTGTGTGTGTGTTTTGATAAGGCCTATTCTTACTGGTGTGAGGTGGTATCTCATTGTGGTTTTGATGTGCAGTTCCCTGATTATAAGTGATGTTGAGCATTTTTTATATGTTTGTGGTCATTTGTATTTCTTCTTTTGGGAAGTATCTTTTCAACTTTTTACCCCATTTTTTGACTGGGATTTTTTGCTTTTTTTTGTTAAATTGTATGAGTTACTTGTGGATCTTGGTTATCAGATCCTTGTTACTTGTATGGAGGGCAAAATTTTTTTGTATTCTGTTTGGTTTCTTTTAGTTTTTGTTATTGTCTATTTTGCTGTACTGTGGCTTTTCAGTTTGATGTTTATATATTACTTCATTTTTTTTAAGCATCTGTAGATGTATACTGAAAAAGGTTTCAGAAGTGCAAGTTTTAGAATTTTACCCATGTTTTCTTCTATGTATTTTATGGCTTCAGTTCTTACCTCCAAGTTTTCTCTCCATCTTGAGTTGGTTTTTGTACATGGTGTGAGAGAGTAGTCTAGATTCATTCTCTTGCATATAGCCATCCAGTTTTCCCAGCACCACTGGTTGAAAACACTATCCTTGTTCCATTGTATGTTTTTTGCACCTTTATCAAAGATTAGTTGATCATACACGTGTGGCTTTATTTCTGGACTTTCAATTCTGAGCCATTGTTTGTGTGTCTTTTCTGTTTATTCAGTTTAGGGCATGAAAGAGACTTGAAGAATAGTGGAATGATAAAATCTTAAAGGTCACTTCCAGGAATGGATAAATATCTCTATCACATATAGTTAATACATTCACTTATTTAGCCATTATTGATTCACCAGCTATTGTGTATCTTGGCATTTGGTCAAGATCTTGCCAATGAATAGTTTTGCTCACTGGCATAACTTCACTGGGAGAACGTGAGGATGCTGACAATATACACTATAATAATAAAAATATAAATTATGTGTTAGAAGGTAGTGCTATTAAGAGAGAAACACTAGAGTAGGGTAAGGGTGATTGGAAATTTAGGGAGAAATTCTTGGTATCAGAACAATACTCTGAGTCTAAATTGGAAAAAGAATAAAAAACTTGAACAGACAAATTACAAGTAAGGAAATTGGAACAATAATCAAAATTCTCCCCATAAATAAAAGCCCAGGGTTAGGTGATTTCACTAGTGTGTTTTTCAAACCTTTAAGGATGAACTGATACCTCACCTTCAGATTCTCCAAAAATTGAAGAAGAATAACTTCCAAACAATTTTGTGCAGCAAATATCATTCTGATACCAAAGTAGACAGGGACAAATCCAAAATCTTATTTTGTGATAAAAAAAGATAATTACAGACCTAATTATAAAATAATAATGGCCTAATTAACACAGACGCAAAAATCCTAACAAAATCTTAGCAAACTGAATCTAACAATGTGTCAAAAGGGTCACACTCCATGACCAAATGGGATTTATTGCAGGGACACAAATCATATATCACTAGATGCAGAAAAGGCATTTGATTGGATTTAACATTTAGTTATTAAAACACTAAAAATGGGGTTGAGGAACATATCTCATATATGCAATATATAATAAAGAACATATATGATAATCTCAGAGCAAACACCATATTAGATGGTGAAAAACTGTAAACTATTCCTCTAAGATCAGGTACAAACAAGGATGTTCACTTTTACCACGACCATTAAGCATAGTTTTGGAAGTTCTAGCTAGAGCAATTAGGCAAGAGAAAGATAAAGTCATCCAAACTGGAAAAGAAGAAATAAAACTATCACTATTTGCAGATGAGAGGATAATATACACAGAAAACTCTAAAAGCTCCACTGAAAGTCTAATTGAAACAGTAATTCAGTACAGTAAAGTGGCAGTTTACAAAATCAATTTACAAAAGTCTATTGCTTTCCTATGAGCAAACAATGACTTAGAAGAGAAAGAAATAAAACCAACCCCATTTAGAAACTGAGGGGGTGAAAGACTAGTACAGCGAAAACTGTAAGATATTGTTAAGAGGTAAAAGAAACAGAGTAATGGAAATATATTTCTGCTTCATGGGTTAGAAGAATTAATGTTATTAATTGGCCATCTTAACTGTATACCAATTTACATATACAATACAGTCCTTATCAGAGTTTTTTTTTTTATTTTAAAAACAAAGTAATTTATTCATTACAAAAATACTCTGAATAAAAGCAGGTTCTACCATATTACTTTGTTTCCACTTATGGAATTAAAATTTTTTTTTTCTTTTCAGGGAATTTTTTTTTATTCATTTTATTGATTTGTCACAATTGTGAATTAATTGATCCCTCCTCCTCCCTCCATATCCCCCCTCTGTATCCCCCTTCCTCCTCCCTCCATATTTCCCCTCTCTATCCCCCTTTCAGTCACTCCTCCCATTTTTCTGCAAATTGTTGTTTGGTTAAGTTGATGTTTAGTTGTTGGTTGTTTGACCTGTTGTTCTTTTCCGATATATGGTAAGTGTGTGTGTGTGGTTTTTTGTTGTTGTTTTATTTTATTTATTTATTTATTTTATCCCGGGGCTTTCCCACTTCACTAACATTTGATAACTAACCTGATCTTTTGTACGCTTCACCTCCCCTGCCTTCTTCCCCCTCCTCCTCTCTCATTCCATGGTTCAGTCCCATTGGTTGTTTTCATTTTTTATTTGTTCGATTTTCCCTATATCCCTCATATAAGTGAGACCATCCTGTACTTCTCTTTTTCTTTTTGGCTTATTTCTGCCAATATGAGTCTTTCTAGTTCCATCCAGGTTGCTGCGAATGACATGTGTTTGTCCTCCTTGATGGATGCGTAGTATTCCATCGTGTATATGTACCACATTTTTTTTAGCCAATCATCCGTTTGGGGGC
>PVHY01026649.1:0-17082 GCA_004024945.1 Uropsilus gracilis
AAAACATCAAAAGGACACCTGTATGCAGCTCTGTTCATTGCAGCTCTGTTTACAATTGCCAAGAATTGGAAACAAACCAAATGCCCCAAAACAGATGATTGGCTAAAAAATGTGGTACGTATACACAATGGAATACTACGCATCAATCAAGGAGGGCAAACACATGTCCTTCGCAGCAACGTGGATGGAACTAGAAAGAATCACATTAGCAGAAATAAGTCAAAATGAAAAAGAGAAATACAGGATGGTCTCACTTATATGATGGATATGGGGAAAAACAAACAAATGAACAAGAAAGAATAAAAACAACTGATGGGACTGAACAATGGAGTGAGAGAGGAGGAGGGGGAAGAAGGTGGGGGAGGTGCAGAACACAAAAGATCAGGATGGTTGACAGGTGTTAGTGACATGGGAAAGCCCGGGGGTACACAATAAAGGAATAATGTAATGTAAATATGCATATATATGCAAATTTAAAAAATAAATTTTAAAAAAAGAACAAAAGTATTATCTTTATAAGGAAAAAAAAAAAGACGTATGTGTGAAACCCTGTAACCATGTTTGCAGTCCAATAGGATTCTAATTTGTTGGTTGCTTCTATTATGACATTAATGATCGTGGCCTGGTCACCTTCAGTGCTGAGTGCCACACACAGTGCCTGGCACATGTTGGAATTTAAAGCTCATTTGTTGAAGGGTGGATGAAGATTGAGCCACCATGCCAACAGAAACCAGATTTTGGTGAGTACTATCAGAATTCGAGGAAGGTATGGTTTGTATTCTGTGGTCCCTAAGGAAGGGCAGGAGATTCTGTTTGTGTGACTAGGGGAAGGTTTATCTGGCATCTTGTATGAGCAAGACCTTGAAGTATGTGTCTATCATCAGGAGGAGCAGAGGAAGAGGCAAGGAATCCATTATCTATCAAGGGACTTTGTAGGCTTTTCCCTGAGAAGTCAGGCTCCATAGCCAGGCTCCTGCTCTTGGCCCTTGGACAAGACTCTACACACTGTGCATTAGATGATAATACTATGTCTAGAGTTTGTTCTGAGGGTGACATGAATTACTCTTTTTCAAGTACTCACCAAAACAGAAAAGAAAACAAGGTGTCCAGACATCAGAAGGTGTGAATAGTAAATGCTGGTGATTAGGGCTGCACTTGGAAAGCTAGTTTCAAGATATCTAAGGACACACCAGCTTTCACATTCTGTCCCTGCATGACTCAATATGGAAAGAGGACTCTTTACTGTGTATGAAGTCGTGACTCCAACATGGGGAGAGTAATGTGTAGACTTTGCCATGGACTGTGTATGAAAATCACAGAAGTCTAAATGGGACAAGGGTGGGGAAGAGAAAATGGACCAGGAGTGTGTGTGAGGGGAAATTGGAGTCTCTGGTTTTCAGAAGGAGAAAAGAAAAGAAAGTAGCAGAGACTGGGGGAGAGTCAAACTTCTGAGAAGTGAGAGACATAAGAATGGCAGACTGGTAAAGAGTATCCTAAGTGGCCAGGCTGGGCAGAAGCCCCCTGGAAAAGAGAGGTGGTCATGGCAAGGAGCCATGATAGGAGAGTGGCCAGCAGAAGCGTAGCCAGTGTGTAGATTGTGGCACCTCAGCAAGGTGGCTTGGAAAGCTGGTACTTGGAGATAACCAGAGGTTGGAAGCTGATGTTTTTCATCAGCATTTGTTGTAAAAGCTTGAGGAGTCTTGGAGAAGCAGGGCAGCTTGGAATGCTGGAGAGATAAAAAGCAAAGAGAAGATGCCAGAGAAAAAATGGACACTGCGGTTGCCTGTCTCATGTTTAGAGGGGCAAAGGGGCACCATCATAGACATGTTTCTTTGGGACCTTTGGGACTAAAGTGGTGGCTGGGGTAAGGTAACTGGTCACTTGTGGTCAAGGGATTTTTGTTTCCCTGGATAATTTTCCTGGTAAATAAAACCCTGCTGGTCAAATTGCATTTAGCTGGCAACTGCTATGCGTGGGTGGTGGGCAGTAAGAACCTGAAATAATATGGGTAGCAGAAGCTGAATTTTAAAAGTGCCACTTTTTCCCACTTGTCTTGTTGGAAGTTACTGTCCCATTTACACCCAATTTCTGTGCATCTTCTAAGGCAAATTCAATAATAGACAGAACTTGTAGAGATGCAGTGATGGGCAGTTTTCAATATCTTCTATGATGACAAAGGAAAATGTGAATAGTCACCTTAGGAAGTAGCCGCTCTGATGTAGCTCTGTTTTGAACAGAACCTCTCATGTGACACTTTCTGTTTTCTCTCTTCTTGCAGCCTCCCCTCCTGTGTCTGATTCACCAGATCTCAGGAGAAAGGAAGTGGAAGAAACCTTGCCACACAGAAAGAGCAGTTCCTGACTGTTTTTTGTCGCCTGTGGCTGTTAAGAACTCCACCCTGTCTCCTGGCCAAAGGTAATGGCGTAGGTACAGCAGTTAGTATGGTAGACAAAGAAATTGCTAGGCCTCAAGAGCTTACAAAGAAATGACAATATATACCCAATTGAATATGAAAATTAGAGCTGTATAAACATAAGAGTAGCTACAAATGGAGTATGAATGTTATAATTCATACAAGGAAAAATTATAGATGAGAGGAACAATAACTGAAAATACCAAAACATAAATCTCAGATCTGCAACCACAAATACAGAGTAGAAAATATGAGTAACATGATGTTTCAAGTCAACAATACCTGTATTTTTTTAATTTAAATTTATTTTCTGCATACAATCTTGGTCTTATCTGTATAGTTTGACCCATCCTTTGCCCCCTCTGCGCTTCCCCCCTCCATGCTCCCACCTCCTTTCCCTGCAAGTCACTGATTGGGGTTTGGCCCATTGTTCTCTTTTCTTTCTGGTTAATGTCTTTTTTCTGCTGCATAGTTTTCCAGAGGTGGCTATATAGCAGGTAACCAGTCCAAGCACATCTGAAAACTTTTGATCATTGGGTTTGTGGATCTGCTGTCTTGCCTCCTTGGTTGTTGCTCTTTCTCTGATGAAGGTGATTGTCTCATTTTCTCCAGACCTGTGTCATTACTGGGTTTCATGCCTCCTCGTTCATGTTGGCTGCCTCTGATGTTTTGTCCATTTGCTGCTTCCAAATTGTATTGTTTTGGTGTCTGGGGTTGGGTGCACAACTCCCAGCCATTTGTGGTAGAGAACTCCCTAGTAGTGACAAACTCAGTGGGTGGATGATCCATCTCCTCTCCTCTCTCCTGGTTTACATTTCTCAGTGTGGCCACATCCCCATCTTTGTGGTCTTTTTGCCCCTTGTGGTAGGGGTTAGTTTCGCCGGAGTTGAACATGTCACTGCATCGGAAGTTTGGTGTCCTAGCCCCCTGAAACATTTTAAGTATAGCTCCATGATAGGTTGTCATTTCAGTTGGATTTACAGTCCTGTCTCTTTTGGTTCCAATCATGTTTTGTTTGGTTCACACCCAGGTGACAAATGTATCAGAGGCCATTATTCTCTTCTCATGCGTCCACAACCGAATTGTTTTTTGTTGTTGTTGTTTTTTCTCCTTCCTATGAAAATCTGTTAGAGGTAAGAGTGCATCACAGGGGGGGCCCACCCCTCTCCTGCCTGAATGCTTGCAGCGGTACCATCTCCATCCCTGGACACCAAAGTGACTGAGATTGGTTTTCCTGACCTGCTTCCTCCAAGTCCCTGGTCCCTAGCGTTGTGGTGGAGTGAGGCTCTGCCTGCCTACCAGCATCCAGAACACCTGTATTTTTTTGCACTGAACCTATGGCAAAGTAATTTAAGTCAAAATTTTTTTATAAAGGGATTACCTCAATTTAAAAAGACTTATATAGTGAAAAATTTAAAAAATCATCCTAATGAATGTGAGAAAATAATACATGCTAAGGGGTTTATATTCAAAACACATTAATAAAATCTTACACAAGTCAACAACATTACAACAGACAGCATAATTAGTGAGTTGCAGCACATATTGTATGAAGCTATAAGACAAGCCAAAAGTCTGCCGTGAAGAAAGGCACACCCTTATTCATTCCTATCTCAGTTCAGCACACTGAAGATGGATCCCACAGATTTCTTCTAAGTGAATAAATATTCCCTGACCCCTGTGATTAACCTATGTAAGAGACATTTCCCTGAATGATAAAGGTGCTTGCCACCATGGTGTTTTCCACTATATAATGAACCCCCTTCCCCAACCCCACCCCTCACTACATACCAGGGGATTGGTATAGCTATTTAGAGTCCTTTGTATTTATGAGTATTAGGGTGAGCTTCTTAATTTCTACTATAATTCTTGTTAAAGTGAAATTGGGTCCAAAAGGGGCAAAAGTCTTCAACCAACAAGCCACATTGTACATGTGCTTTCTGCCTCCCAGGTTTCCTCAGATTCGTACCACCCACCCATAGCAGTTGCCAGTCACATGCAATTGATCAACAGGAATTTATTAAAAAGATTTAACAGGGAAAACAAAAAGTCTTTAAAGCCTCAAGTGTCTCATCATCTTACCGCAGTTACCATTTTTAGTCCAGAAGGTCCCAAAGACACGTGGCGATGACGGTGCCCCTTAGCCCCTCCAAACCTGAGGCAGGCGCTCTCCAAAAACCAGTCTTTCTCCTGTGTCTTCCCTTTGCTGCTTCTCTCTCCAGTGTTCTCAGCTGCTCCAACTCTCCAAGGCTCTTCAAACTTTTTCAACACAATGCTGATCCCAAAGGAGCTTTCCAAATTCCTGCCTCTATCCAGTTATCAACTCACTCTGGCACCTTGCTTACTGTGTTACACTCTTCACACCAGCCACTCTTCTGCTGGCCACTATGGCTCCTTGCCACCACCAAATCTCTCTTCCAGTGGGCTTCTAGCCAGACTGGTCACTTGGACTACCAGTCCACCATTCTCTTGTCTCTCCTCTCCACAAAAGTCTCTCTCCCTCTAGTCTCTGCTCCTTTCCTTTTATCTCCATTTCTCTCTTTTTTTCTTTCCTCCTGAAAACCAGAGGCTGTAATCAATTTTCCTTCACATACCCTTTTGGTGTTACATTTTCTCTTCCCCACCTGGGATTTGCAACAAAGTAAAAGTACCCTTATCAGTTTTAGGCCTCTGTATTTTTCAGAAATTGCTAATGGCATCAGTGCCTAAATTCTAATACTCCCCATATTGGGGTCCCAGCTGCAATACTGTCCATATTGGGGTACTGGCTTCAAAGGGACAACTCTGAAAGTCGAATTCTATTAACTGCCAAGCCTCAGTGAGCTATAAGAACTGACACGGTTAAACATGCTTCATCTACATTTTTGTCTTCTCTGCCCTGAGAAATGAAGACAAAACCTCTGGATGATGGGCTAATTTTCAACTGATTACTTGCATCGGGTGAATACCAGAAAATGAGGCCAGTGCGGGCCATGTTGTCCCTGTCGCAGAACAAAGGAGGCCGGTGGGGGCCATGTTGTCCCTGCTGGGGACAGCAACCTTTTATGGCCCACCCCACACCTTTCCAGTTCCCTCTGCCAGAGAACCAGGTGTTGTCTGTTTCCTCCTCGCAGCCCTTGACCCCCTATGCTAGTCCCTGGGCAACCTCAGGCACCCATTAAGGCATAGGCAAAGGGTTCCTGCCTGTTGACCTGAACATGTGAGTCGCTGGTAGGAAGTGGTCATGCACCGTTATGGAGTGTGGCTATGGGTGACATGGGCTCTCTGCATCCAGCTAGGGCGAGGATGAACCTGTATTCACATCATCTCAGAAAGTAGGTCAGGTTGAAAATAATTAGCACATGTTTATTGAGAGTTTGTGTGGAGAAAGTTATCAACATTTGATAGCTGTGTGGAGAAACTGAAGACAACTCACGAACTAATAAATCTGATTGTTTTTACTGGAAACAGCTGAAAACTCAGTGTTCTTCCACCTCTATCTTTTAGGTTTTTTTATTATTATTATAAAATTCATTCCAGTTGACAATTTAGGCCATAGATATGTACATAAAAATTCCATAAAAGGGGTCGGTATGTGGGAGGGGGGGTGAGGAGGGATCAAGATGAGAGGGAGTAGTCAAGGAGGGAAGGTGGTGGGTGGTCCTCAGGGAATACAAAGATGTGAAACACATATATGAAAAAATAGATCAATTAAGAAAAAAAAGGAATCAGTACAGTTTCTATGCTGGGGAGAAGCAGCTCTCCTGCCTGCCTGGACTATGCGGATGGCTCTCTTTTTCTTATCCCCATTCCCTAATATCCCTGTCCTTTTTTTTTTTCCTTTTTTTAAAAAGTTAATTTAATTTTTAAAATTTGCATATATATGTATATTTATATTGAATTATTCCTTTACTGTGTATCCCTGGGCTTTCCAACTTCACTAACACTTGTTAACCATCCTGATATTTTGTGCTTTTCACCTCCCACGCCTTCTTCCCCCTCCTCTCTCACTCCATTGTTCAATCCATTGGTTGTTTTCATTCTTTCTTATTTATTTATTTGTTTTTCCCTATATCCATCATATAAGTGAGACCATCCTGTATTTCTCTTTTACTTTTTGACTTATTTCTGCTAATATGATTCTTTCTAGTTCCATCCATGTTGCTGCGAATGACATGTGTTTGTCCTTCTTGATTGATGTGTAATATTCCACTGTGTACATGTACCACATTTTTTAGCCAATCATCTGTTTTGGGGCATTTGGTTTGTTTCCAAATTTTGGCAATTGTAAACAGAGCTGCAATGAACATGCGTGTACAGGTGTCCTTTATAATTAATGTTTTCATGTTCTCTGGGTAGATTCCCAGTAGTGGGATTGCTGGGTCAAATGGTAAGTCCACTTTTAATTGTTTGCACAGTCTTCCATATTGGCTTCCATTGGGCGCATTGGTGGTATAGTGGTGAGCATAGCTGCCTTCCATATTGGCTTCCATAGTAACAGTTTGCACTCCCACCAACAGTGTAAGAGAGTTCTTTTTTCTCCACATCTGCGTCAATATTTGTTGTTGTCTGTTTTATTTATGTTGGCCATTTTACTGGTGTAAGATGGTATCTCAGTGTGGTTTTAATTTGCATTTCCCTGATTATTAGTGATGTGGATCATTTTTTCATATACCTATTAGTCATTTTTATCTCCTCTTTGGTGAAGTGTCTTTTTAGTTCTTCTCCCCATTTTTTGAGTGGGTTTTTTGCTTTGTTTTTGTTGAGCTGTAGCTCTTTGTGGATCTTTGTTATCAGACCCTTGTCACATCTGGAGGGCAAAAATTTTCTCCCAGTCGGTTGGGTTTCTTTTTGTTTTGTTTATTGTCTCTTTTGCTGAACAGAAACTTTTTAGTTTGATATAGTCCCAGCCGTTTACATTTTCCTTCATTTTTTGCCAGCCATAGTTGTTTCCCCAAATGGATTTTGGAGGTAAAATTCATGAAGGATTCTGCCCAGGTTTTCTTCTATGTATTGTATGCTGCAGGTCTGACTTCTAGGCCCTTTATCCATTTTGAATTGATTTTTGTACAGGGTATGATGGTGTTGTCCTGGTACATTTTTTTCCATGCCTTGATCCAGTTTTCCCAGCACCATTTACTGAAGAGGCTATCTTTGTTCCAGGGTATGTTTTTTGCCCCTTTGTCAAAGATTAGTTGACTGTACATGTGAGGTTTTATTTCTTGGTATTCGATTCTGATCCATTGGTCTGTTTCTCTGTTTTTGTACCAGTACCATGCTGTTTTAAGTATTATGGCTTTGTAGTATAGTTTGAAGTCTGGAATAGTAATGCCTCCATTCTCTCTTCTGTTTGTCAAAAGTGTTTTGGCTATTCGGCGTCTTTTGTTGTTCCATATGAATTTCAGTAAATTTTGTTCTATCTCTTTAAATGCGTCACTGGGGTCTTTATTGGAATTGCATTTAATCTGTAGATTGCCTTTGGCCATTTTCATAATGTTGATTTTTCTGATCCATGAATCAGGACTGCCTTTCCATTTTTTAACATCATCTTCTATTTATTTTATGAATGTTTTATAGTTTTATTTGTATAGGTTTTTTTCATCTTTTGTTAGGTTAATTCCCAAGTATTTGATTTTCTTTGGTGTAATGGAAAATGGGGTGTTTTTTTTAAATTTTTCTTCTTCTGATTGATTCTTTGCATATATGAATGCTGTTGATTTTTGTGTGTTGATTTTGTTCCAGTTACCCTACTGAATTGGTTTATTATTTCAGTCAGCTTTTCTGTTGATTTTTCTGGGTTCTCTATATAGAGTATCATATCATCCATGTATAATGAGGGAACCCACCTGACCCTTCCCCCACCCAGTGAGATGCTGGAAGTTACCTGTGCCACCTTCACTGCCATCCTAGGGAGTCAGCCCCTCCAGATGCACCGCTCTCTTTTATATTGGTATGAAAATATTGAAGTAGTTATGGTAACAGGGTAAAAACACCACAGTAAAACTCGACCTACCTGTGTATTATAAGTGAAAGATATCTTAAATACTTGGTATGTATAGATTACATTTTACGAGTTTTAGATTTCCTAAATAGATTTCCTAAATAATATCTAAAGGTAAGATATTAAAATAGTAATTTTGGTGGAATTGCCACAACAGAAAAGTAAAAAAAATATATGAGTAAGTCCATGGGAATTAAGAACTTTTAACTCCTAGAAAGATCACTTTGATCACAGTAACTTTCAGTTGAAAGAGGAAAAAATTGAAAAGTGGTAATCAGTATGTATGTCCATAATATTTGCCTAATTCAAATATTGTTCAGTAAACTGATTATCAGTTTAAACTCTTGCATCACTGCAAGAAAAATATTGTTTATTGGAAATAGGGGAAAGTGATTGGTCATCGGTATGATCCTTTTCTAAGCATGTTCCAGGTTTGTGTTGAGCATTTGTAATTTCTTCTTCACTGAGTGTGGATATCAATGCCACTAAGTTTTGACAGCATTGTTTCAGGAAGTAAGCAGTTGGCATTGCATATACTACAGTAAATATTACTAGCCCAAGTTTCCAAGTAGTTGACTTGTAGAATGTATTCCTTCACCTGGGCAAAGCCAAATTGCAGTAGAAAATTGAATATGGAAATTAGATAAATTGTTTTTAAATAATTAATTGCTATGGAGTAATAGTTATTTCAAAGTTGGGTTTTTGGGTCAGGCAGATAGTTCAGTTACAGCTTATCTTCTATGTAATTAATTGTATGACATCCGGCAAACCACAGATTTCCCTGATTTTCAGTTTAGATATAATACCTACATCCAAAGGTTGTCTTTGAGATTAAATTTCACATGAATGTGCACTCACACATATATACATATCATCTTAGTATGATAGAAAATAACAAATGATCATAAAAATTGGCTATTCTTTTATGTTCTTTCAAATTGAACTAGTAGTAAGATGACATCCTAAAACGTTTTTTTTCAAATTAGTGTTTTTGCTAAATAAATTGCTTTTATAAATAGTAAAGGACATGGCTAACAGATAAAACCATCTATCATTACAAACACTGAGAACTACATACTTTGGGCTTGTTTGAGCACTTCTGTGAATGTGAAAGTTTGCATTATGGAATAAATAATGTTACGTAGTTGTGTGTGGCCATATATCTGCATTCATCTGTTTCTTCATGAAAATATTTTTGTTCATTAAAGTGTTTTATTCAAGAATATAGTGAAAAGAAATAGCTGACTGTATAGGCAAGTCAAATTGACTGGAGATTTTTATAATCTCTTTTAATTGTATTGAGTATAATCACTAAAAACTAATGTTATATTAAGTGATACAAATTTGTGGGGCACTTTGGCTTTTAGTATTGCATAATTTCCAATTTCATAAATATGTGCAAATTTTCAAAAAGTGCATAATGAATTTTACTTTTTTGGACAGTTTCTCACATTTGACATCAGCTTACTTTGATTCATTTAGAATTGTTTTGATCTATTATGATCTTTTCTGATAATTCAAGTTCTGTCATAATTTCCAATGGACTTATTGACTTTGCCATCATCAAAATCAGCTGTTCTAGGAAATGATCCTAGCTACAAAGAAAATGAGTAAACTATTAAGCTTTGCCATGTGTGTAACAGTGAATATAGAATATGGAAAATTGGGCAGCTCTTGCATCTTTTTGAAAGAGAAAAGTAAGATTGCCTTCATTAAATGAACTATTTTAAAAGTCTCTGATAATGTTTGTTTTTAGCAAATTTCATCTGCTATCTTTGTATATCCAGTCATTTATGTGTGTGTATATATATGTATGTGAACTAAACATTTTAGTAGCTTACCAAACTGAGAAGGGATAAACAATGAAATTGTACCTTTAAGCAAAAAACTTAGGTAGAAGAAAACATTAGCAGACATGATTGTAACTTGAAGAAAAGGTTAGTAATTTTACATTGATCTGTATATTAATGGATGATATGTATACATATATATACATATACACATATGCAGTTGTTTCTATGGTTTGATATAAAAAATACATTGTCCATGAAAATTGATTAGAAATATTATGTTGTAGAATGACCAAAACTGTTAGTTAGGTTGCCTGAGCTAGGGTTGGAAGGTGGAAAATAGGGGAGAGAAGTTCAGTAGGCTATGATGTTGGAAGATTTTTGAAGTATTTTGGTGTGGTGATGTGGTGTGAAGTGGTATGAACCTTTCTATACCAATGAATCAGAAACTGGGTTTTAAATCAGTGTTACCTCCAGAAAAAGTTATCATCATTTCATGGAATCATATTGTGAAACGGTGTTACTAGCAGCTAGTGGAAGGGAGATTTTTGAGAGGTCCTAATCAGTGCACAGCAAGATTTTGTTAAGTTAGATGAATGCATTTCGGGGATCTGTCCAATGTTCTACTTAGTGCCAGCAGTTATGTACTGCACATTTAAAAGTTGGTCAAAGAGAGTAGATGTTGTTAGAAGTGTTTTCACTGAAACAAAGTACATTGGAAAAATGCATTTTCTATTTAATTTGAATAATTACAGGCTTTGAGAATCTCTTCTGAGTGGTACTGATTTCTTCTAAATAAATTTATATTCACTGTATTATAGTGTGAAGAGCAAATAAACTCACTTTAGATTTCAATGTTCAAGGCAGTGCAGAGATTTCCAGTGATGAACAATGAAAGCCAATCATGTGGGAGAATATTGGATATGAGTTGGCAAGGTCAGGGAGGGGAGGCGGTGGATGAACCCAAAGGAATAAACACAAGTGTAATAAATACATCCATCCATACATATATACAAAAATTATTTAAAAAAAACCCACTAACAAGTGCAAAAAAAAGACAATTAAACTTAAGGATCCAGAGGTATTCTTTTTAAATTTTTGTAAATGCTTTTTCTATGGTCAAGGCTTTCTCACTCCAGAGGTCAAAACTGGACCCAATGGATATTATGTGGATAAATACATGCAGTCAATAAAGGCAATCATTTTGAACTGTTAGCACTGTCTTTGAATACCATCTCTGGCTGGTTAGATAGCAAGCATCATCTTTACTATAAGTGTTTACCTTTAATGATCAACTGTGAGGATATTGTTCTTGTCATAAATTGTGGGAGATTTAATTAAATTACAATTTATTCAAAGCCAGTTTTCATTGATGAAGGAAAACGAAATGCGTTTTTTTAAAGGAGTTTTGATTATCTTTTGGGGGCAACAATTAAATTGATCTTATATAAGAAAATTGAACCATTTCTATGTACTAAATATAAGATTCCTCTGATTTGAGAACAGGTCCTTAATTGAGGATAGTGGGGGGTTTTTGCAGTTTTATTTATTTATTTATTTATTTATTTATTTATTTATTTATTTATTTATTTATTTATTTATTTATTTATTTATAGTCTTTAAATCACATCTTGGGTAAATGTTTTTTGGGATACCTTTCCCTCCCTTTAGCGCCCCCACCATTCACTCTAACCCTTTTCTTTCTTATTTACTAATCTGTGTTAAATCCATTAGTCTCTTTACTCTGGCGGTGTCCTTTCATTGGGTCAGATTGTATTCTTGGCACCAGGCAAAATTTGCTGGTAGGTTTTCAGTGTTAACCTTCTGTTGATCAGCAGTCTATACTTATTTGTGCTCTGTCCATGTTTTCTCATTGAAGACTATTATCCCCATTCCCTTCTCTGTTGTTCTGCTGTTTTACCTTAATGTTCTGGAGTCAGGTTTAGGGGGTCTCACCCCCAGCCAGTGTCAGTCAAGAAGTTTCTGTGTGGATACAGGCATCTGTGAATGGCAGTTGTAAATCATCTCCTCTGTGTCAGTTTGCAGCTTTGCTCTGGGGCCTATGCCCCCGCTCTTTGACCTTCATCTCTACTCCCATGAGTTCGGGGGAGGTACCTTGCTCTCCGAGAGAGCATCTTCAGAATAAGGTCTTGACTCTTTCAGACCTGGTGAGCGAATAGGTATGCTTCATGACCTTATGTTTCAATAATTGTTTCTCCAGTCTCACATGCACTAGTTTTCTCAATATTTCATCTCTTCTTTTATGTCCAGTTCAGGATTGTGGGCTGTATTTTACCTGGTCCCTCACCCATTCTATGGTGGCATTTGTATTATGTATGTTCTTCTTTATTCTTAAGATTAACTGGGGTGAGAGTGAAGTAGAAGGGACATTTCCTCCCCTCATGCCACCCCCCCCTGCACTGGTACCTTCCTTTGTGGTTCAGGACCTGGATGGCCAGGCATGCCTCCCCATTCCCAGTTGGGCTAGGGGCTGGAGGAAACTTGCCTTGGCCACTTTGGGCTGTAGATGGCTGCCCTGTACAAACATCCATTTATGAATGGGGCTAAAACCCCACCTGACCCCCCTCCTAGATTCTCCAGGCACAAGGTGGTTACCCAGGTACTGCCGCCACCTTTGGTCCCTCTGCCAAAGGACTCCAAGGGACCAGGATCCCAGGTGGTCAGACAGCCCATGAGGCTGCCTCCAGATTGCAGGTCTTAGGATCCAGCCCAACCCCCATTCTGGTTCCTCTCTGCATGGGGACAGGACCTGGATGGCCGGGCATGTATCTCCGTCCCCCCACCCCCCTTTGGGCTAGGGGCTAGAGGAAATATGCTTCAGGCTGGCCCAGGAAAGGAGCCAGGCAAATATGTGGGTAAGATGCCCTTTGTTTCAGGGTTTGTTTACATGGTACCTTGACCCTGGTTCTGCCACAGATTCAAGATATGGGGCATGGGCCCAGTGGGCCCACCCAGCACTCACCCCTGACTCTGGAGGGGATGGTGTGGATGGGCAGGACATCAGGGAAATGATGGCCCAGCTCCATGCAGGGAACCAGGTTAAAAAGTGGGCCCTTTGTTATTGTCCCTCATCTGTTCTATATAAATAGTCATGTTAAATTATTAAGTTTATCTTATTCCTGATGAGGGCAACTGGATGACAAGCAAACCAGAGAGCTTAATGGCCCCTATCGCCCCCTCTGCCAAACACCCGAGACTCATTTTGGCAAGACTTGGGAGCACAGTAGTGCCCGCATGTCACACTACCCCAGCAGGTTCGGGGGCGGCCCTGACTCCATTGGTACCTCAACAAGGGTGAAATGGTGCAGGTAAGATAGCATAGGTGGCTGCCAGCAATGCTGGATGACCATGGGGAATAGTGTTGTAGAAGGCAAACAAAGGAAATGGAAGTTGAAAGGGAAATATAATAAGTGATTTAGAGAATGAAATCTCATGGCAGAGGTTCTAACTTGATTCAGTCTGCTAAGTTCCTGGAGCAGTATTATGCAACAAAATGTTGTTAATCACAGCTGATATGGAAAGTGTGAGCATAACTAAAATTTTTATTGGAATTATAAATACTTTGATACTTAAATGACATGAAACTGAGTTTAATGTAGTTAAGCTTAGTTTAACTAAGTTTAATTATGTTAAATTACTTTGATGTTTAATTTACATTAAACTAAGTTAAACTAAATTAACTTAATCTAGCAATTAAATTTAAAGTAATTTACTTACATTAAACTTAGAGTACCTAGATACCTCGGTACTCAATTGTGAACCTCCAAAATGGATCCTAATACATAACTTTTAGTAGCTAGAGAGGATAAATTTATTGATGTGTCATTGTTAATTTAGCAAGTTTGGACGAAGGCAAACTTGTTGAGTATCATATAAATGTTCGTTTTTTCTTTTTATATTGTAAAATTGGTAAAAAAAAAATCCTTCTAATTCTTGTATCTGTTTTGATGACTGATTATTCGTTAAATGTGTACTAGCATTAGTGCAAGTATTTGAAGATGTAGGGGGAATCCTAAAATGAAGAAAATACCTCTTCAGAGAGAGTAGTTTTTTGTTTGTTTGTTTGTTTTGTTTTTTTAACATGTGAGAGACCTAAATAACAACTGCAATATCACCTAGGTTGATTCACAGTATGACCTGTAAAGAATAAATCCACATCACTGTGTCACTGCTTGGTAACTGTGGGGAAGATGTCATAATTAGGAAAGACCTGAATTTATTTTTGAACAATAGGTAGAATTTGACATGTTGATAAAATTCTTGCTAGAGAGGAGCTAGGGATGGAAGAGGCTCTGTGTAATGGAGGTGTTGGCAGTGGTGAAGGGAAGTGAATGAGAAGCCTCAGGTGGTGAGAACAGGTGTCCTATAGGGAAAATAATATGAAAATCTAATGAGTAGAAACACTTTCAGTTTCAGATGGATCCTTTCCTATGTGTGTGTTCTGTGTTGTAATCAAGATGAGGTGTGGTTGACAGGTATTAAGGAAAAACATATGAAAAGTTAAATATGCTAATAAGAGCATAAGAAATATTATCAATAGCAATATGAAGAGATATTGAAGGATAGAAAGCAGATGCATGTGACTCTACTTTTCTGTATTTAGAGAGAGAAATCACTGTTGGAATTTTGCATGGGAGGTCTTTAAATAGAAGTCTCTTGGAATAATGGCCTGCCTTGTAACAATACTAGTTTCAAAATATAATGAAATTTTGTTGGTTTCATGGTCAAAGAATGAAGAGAAATTGATAAACATCAACATTTTAGGAGAAGGAATAGCTGCTAAGATCGAAGGCATGAAAGAGAATGAAGACTATAGAATGGATTCTGTGTTTCTGACTTAGACAATTGGTGAATTCACTGATGTTAGAATTACAGGTGTAGGGACTCTATTAGGGTGCATGTGTATTCAGCTTTATAAAACGTGACAGTGGATACATAGAAACCCTGGACCCAAAGCTATGCTTATACCCAGCTTCTTCGGAGGGAGGTATATATTCCATTTACCAAGGTAAGAAAACAGACATTTATTCTGCGGTTTCCCAGAGTCCCTGAGGGCATGGGGAGACTGAATACCAGCCACCTATTGCATCACTACATATTCTTACACTCAGAATCAATCTCCTTATACCATTGTTCTCACACTCTAATTTCTAATTCATGGGAGCACCCCTGAAATAAATTAGCCTTCACTGACCTCCTTGTCCCAACTCTGCCATCAGGAAGAACCCACGTGACATACAATATCTGAAAGACAAACATATATTCAAAACAAATAACCTCTATATACAGGTGACAGTCATCTACAGGTAAATCCCAGTGGAAACAGCCTGAAACCTGGAGATTTCTGAATTCGCTATCTGCTGTGATGATTAATAAGTAAATGACTAATCCTGAGTATGGATTAGTATATATGCTTGCAAGAGTGTTGTGTTTACATTGATTAGAGGTTGGGACTTTTGCATTGCCATATGTTTCACCCTTTCCTATTTTTGAATTACAGCACCTTGGCGCAAGATTTCTAAGAACTTTGAAATATATTTGTCTAGTCAGGATTCTCCAGAGAAACAATTGGCCTTAACTCTAGGTCTCACTTGGTCTTTCTCTACCTCTTTCTCATTAACTCTATGTCTGCCTATATGAACTTATTGTAAGTGTGTTCTGGATGCAGAAAATGCTAGCAGAAAATTCCTGGGTGTCCCATCTTGAGTCCTCAAGATCAAGAAAAGAGTGGCTGTCATGTTTGAGGTCAGGAGAAGATTGCTTTCTCCATGCAGAAGAGAAAAGGAATTAGCCATTCCTGCCTGTTTGTTCTTTTAGAACCTTTAAAGTGGTTTGGGTGATGCTAACCTCCATCAGTGAGGATAGAGCTGCTTTTTTCCACCTAGGGATTACAATGCTGATTCATCCACAAACGCTGTCCCAAGAAGAAATCATGCTTTAGCAGCTATTTGTGCAAATTTTTCATGGGTCAACTAGACTACAAAGTCAACCATCACAAGACATAATAGTCAACTATTTTAAAATTAACACAAACTGTAATTTTGAAGGAGAAAATATCCATAGTGAAAGAAAACTTAATTGGAATCACTCCAAAATCCACATCAAGTACCATTACATATAGTTATACAAGTATTTTTAAAAATACATACATTTGCTTCCAATTCAATTATATATCTTAAGCTTGCTGTTCCTTTCAGAAAATAGGTAAGTGTCCTCAATTATTTATGTCTTAACATAATTCTATGGAATGGCCATAAATGCATTGCAAGGTAAAGATTGCAAAGTATATTGAACAAACATTTCTACTTTGGACTCTGATAAAATATGAACAAATAAACATATGTGCATTTACACATGTATGCACTTAATAAAACTTTCCTGAGGATCAGTACTTAGCAGTGATATTGTCGGGCCACAAATCGATAAAAGCTGGCTGGAGATCCTTATGGGCATGCACTGAATTCACCTCTCAGTCACACGTCAGGTGGCACCAATGGCACTGTCATTTCACAGACTATGACTGAGGCACAGAGCATGCTCAAAACCAGTCTGAGTCCTATCCAGCTGGCTCTGTCTAGTTCTCAACCAGGAATTGGGGGTTTTGTTACATATTGCCAATTGCTGTCCAGGAAACCCTGAAGAATTTAACAGTTGCCAATTTGACTTTTACAAAGAAATCCCATCCTGAATCCTGGCGGGTGTTGATGGCTGAGTTTCAGCATTTAGAAGGATAGCCATAGAAATAGTCAGCCAGGCTAAACATGTCCTGAGTTCTTCGGGAAGAGGATGTGCCATGTGTCTCTCTATTTGCGGAGCAAACACTTGCCATCTCCAAGCTGTGCAATACCAATTCCAAGTCAGTTATGTGCCCAACATGT
>PVHY01026650.1:0-17058 GCA_004024945.1 Uropsilus gracilis
CTGGCTGCCCGGCTCCCGTTGGCCCCTACGGGGCGGGCCTTGGGGGTGCACTGGGGCCCCGCGGCCAGGCAGCTGCAGGACAGACCCCTGCGGAGGGGCTGGTGGCGGTCCCGGTGGACACCATGCCGTCTCGCCGCCCAGCGGAGCCCCCAGAACAGGCCGGGCCCCCTCGGGCCTCGCTGCTGCCCCTGCCCTACCCACACTGTCACCCCTGGCCGGACCCTCCCTGGCCGAGCTGCTGCCCACCATGTGGCTTGCCCGCAGGTCCTCCAGCTGGAGAGGCAGGAGCCGCAGGCCCTGGACGGCGTGGACTGAGGCGGGGCCTCGCTGCTGCCCGGGACCCCGCCCGCCTGTCCCACCCCGGCTGGACGCCGCCCACCTGCGGCCTTCAGAAGAGGACGCTGCACAGTGGGTGTGGCCCCGCCTCCCCTGAAGCACCCTCCTGGCCCTGACCACGGCCATCCCCTCTCTGCCGATGCCCCCGGCCACGCCTCCCACTCCCCGGACCCTGGGGCCCGCCGTCCATCGGCCCGCTGGCTGCGGGGTGGGGCAGGAGCAGCGGGTGTCGCTGTGGCCACATGCTGAGGAGTAAATTGCAGGCGGGACCAAGATGGCCGCTCTGGACACACGTCCTTTTGCCCTGGACTTGTTCTGGGTCCGGCCGGCCAGGCGGGTGTGGAGCGTGGCCGTGTGGCTGCGCCTGCCAGGGGAGCTGCCCGGAGAGGGCCTGCCTGCCCAGGTGTTTCCAGCCTGTGCATCCCCCCCGCCCCCCAGAACTGCATGCACGGGGCCCTGGGGGCGGGCGCTGCTGGTCAGCGGGCCCGGGGTGTCCTTGCAGGCCCAGCACCTCCCGTCTCTGGGGAGAGCTGAGTGAGGGAGGACGCAGGGGCCGCTGACACCGCTGGGCCGGAGGGTGGAAGAGGCGGTCACAGCAGGACTGTCGCCCTCCGGCGAGCGACGACGCGGCTGCCAGCCATGCCCCCGGAGTCTGGGGGTGCACGCCTGGGGGCTCCCCACCGCAGAGCCCCGGGCACCGCACCCCACATGCAGAGCGAGTCGGGCGGAAGGAGACGGTGCAAACGGAGAAACCAAAATAAAAGGCCGGCGTCTCCGCCGTGTCCGAGCTGAGGGGCCACATGTGACACTGAGAACGGGCGACGTTTGTGAGCCAGGTGTCGGGGGACCCGGTGTGCCCCCGATGTGCTGCCCTGGGCTCGGGCCGAGGACAGGGATGCGGGGAGGAGGGGCTGGCCCAGCAGCGCACACCTGGCCTGCAGCTGGGCCCCATGGGCCTACCGGAAGCCGGGCTGCGCAGGGAAAGGCCCCAGCGCGAGGGCCCCCTGAGGCAGGCCTGAGCGCCCCGACCATGGCCCAGGTGGGGGCTCGGCCCAGGTGGGGAGCACAGCCAGGCGGGGGCAGGGAGACGGGCTCGCCCGGGGTAACTTCTAAGCTGAGAGCAGCGGGTCAGGCAGAGACGGCAGCACCGTCCCTGGTGGCCTGTTCGGGACCCTCCACGTGGAGTCGGACACAGGAGTCAGGCTGCACGTGTGCCAGGCCCGGCTCTGTGCCCCTCGCTGGGCAGCACAGGTGCCAGCAAGCACGCACATGGCCCTCCTGCCGGTGGTCTCAGCGCCCAGGCCGGGCTGGCCCCTTAGCGGCTCGCTGATGCCCCCTCGTGGACACCGTCAGGCAGCGCTAAGGCCGCGCGGCTGAGGGCAGCTGGCGGGGATAGCAGCTCGCACATACGGGCTCCTGGGAGGGATAGGAACCTGCGGGGTTCCCCGGAGGCCAGGTCGGGGGGGCACCAGGGAGGTTGCATCAGCAGGTCGCTGCCGGCTCCCCTGGGGGCCAGTGATGTCCGGCGGCCATCCTGACCGACCCTGCTGTGTGAGCACCTGGAGGCCAGGTGTGTGCCCAAGGCCAGCTTCCCTGCCACTCGCTGCCCTTGCTTGTGCCCCAGCTCGCAAGAACAGCTTCGGGGGTCCTTGGTGTGAGTGGCTGCAGGTCCCCTTGCCAATGCGGGTGAGGGGGGTCAGGAGCACATGCCGGGCCCCAGCCAGGGGGAAGGGAGAGGAATGTTCTGTAGAGCCTGGTTGGGGGGGTAGGGGCAAGGGGTGCGTGCTTGGCAGGTGCCGAGGGTGCTGCTCACAGGGGGAAGGGGCCGTGCAGGCTCCTCGAGCAGGATGACGCAGAAAAGCACTGCTCAGGGCAAGTGCAGCGACGCCGGGACACGCAGAGAGTTGGGGTGGGTGAGAAGTAGCTATCAGGGTGGGGCAGATCCCAACCCACTGCTACACATGCCCCGCTGACAGGCTGAGGAGGAGGGACTGAGGAGTTGGGGGTGAAGAGACTAAGGAAACTTGGGCTAGGAGACCAGGGCTAAGGAGATGGGGCCTGCGGATGAGGAGAAGGCATTGAAGAGACATAGCTGAGGAGACAGTGGTGAGGACATGGGAGCTGAGAAGATGGGATCTGAGGAGATGGAGAATGAGGAACCTGGGGCTAAGGAGAATGGGGCTGAGGAGATGGGGGTTGAAGATAAAGAAAAGGGGTTGAGGAGACATGGCTGAGGAGACAGGTGAGGCAACAGGTCTGAGGAGACAGGGCCTGAGGAGATGGGGGCTGAGGAACCTGAAACTGAGGAGACTGTGTGTGAGGTATGGGGACTGATGACTAAAAGAAAGGGCTAGGAGATTGGTCTGAGGAGATAGTGTTGAGGAGATGGGGTGAGAAGAAGGGCTGAGGCAAAGAGGCTGAAGAGAAGCGGTTGAGGAAAATAGGTTGAGGAGAAGGGGCTGAGTAGACAGGACTGAGACAGAGGCTGAGGAGATGGGCTGAGGAGATATGGGCTGAGGATGAGGAGAAGGTGATAAGGAGACTGAGCTGAGGAGATGGGGCTGAGGAGACAGGGGTGAGGAGATGGGGGCTGAGGAGATGGGAGCAGAAGGGACTGAGGAGACTAGGGCTGAGGTTTAGTGGCAGAGTTGTGACTGCGGAGAACGGGCTGAAGAGATGGAGGCTGAAGAGACTGAGGCTGAGGAGACAGGAGTTGAAAAGACAGGTGCTGAGAAAACAGCAGTGAATAGAAAGGGGCTGTAGATCATGGGCTAAAGAGATTAGGTAGACAGGCTGAGGAGATGGGTGAGGAGACGGGAACTGAGGACATGGGGACTGAGGAGACAGGGACTGAAGAGAAGCAGATGAGGAGACAGGGACTGAAGAGAAGTAGCTGAGGAGATGGGCCTGAGGAGAGTAGAAGTAGCTGAGGAGATGGGCCTGAGGAGAAGGGGCTGAAGAGAAGGGCCAACGACACTGGAGTTGAGGAGATGGCTGAGGAGATGGGGTTAGAAGTCTGACCTGAGGAGACCAGAGCTGAGGAAATCAGGGCTGAGGTGAAGAGGCTGAGGACATGTGACTGAGCAGATGGAACTGAAGAGAAGGAGGCTGAGGTGACTGGGGCTTAGGAAACAACAGTGTGGACACAGGGGCTGAGGAGACTGGGCTAAGGAAACCGGGTCTGAGGAGAAGGGGCTAAGAAGACCGGGTCTGAGGTAAGGGCCTGAGGAAAAGGGGCTAAGGAGACTGGAGCTGAGGTGAAGGGGCTGAGGTGAAGAGGCTGAGGAGACATGACTGAGAAGATGGAGGCTGAGGACACCATGGATGAGGAGACAGGGGTGAGAAGACCAGGCTGAGGTGACCAGGGCTGCAGAGAAGGGGCTGGGAAGACTGGGCTTTTGAGACCAGGGCTGAGGAGATGGGGCTGAAGTGTAGGGGCTGAGGAGATCAGAGCTGAGAAGGTACTGAGGAGACTACAGCTGGGGTGATGGAGCTAAGGAGACCATGGCTGAGGTGAAGGGGCTGAGGTGAGGAGACTGAGGAGATGTGGCTTTGCAGATGGGTCTGAGGAGAAGGTGCTGAGGTGATGGGACTGAGAAGACGGGGTTGAGGAGTCAGGGCTGAGGAGATGGGCTGGGGAGACTGGTGCTTAGAAGAGACTGAGAAGGCGCTGAGGAGACGGGGCTGAGGAGAAGGTGCAGAGCTGAAGGGCCTGAGGACTTAGGGGCTAAGGAGACAAGACTGAGAAAACCAAGTTGAGGAGACTGGAGCTGAAGATAAGGGGATGAGGAGAAGGGGATGAGGAGAAGGGTCTGAGGACACTGGGGCTGAAGAGACAGGATTGAGAAGACTGGGCTGAGGAAACCAGGGCTGAGGAGATGCAACTATGGTGAAGAGCCTGAGGAGAAAGGGCTTAGGAGACTGGCGTTGAGAGAAGGGACTGAGGAGACCAGGCTGAGAAGACTGGGGCTAGGAGACGGGACTGAGCAGATGAGGGCTGAAATGACAAGGCTAATAAGAAGGGGCGGAGGAGACTGGGGCTGTGGTCGAGGTGCTGAGAAGACCGGGACTGAAAATATGTAGTCTGAGGACTTGTGGGCTGAGAAGACCGGGGCCAAGGAAACTGTGGCTGAGGAGATGGTGGCTGAGGATGAGGCAAAGGATCTGAGGAGATGGGCTGAGGAGACCGGATGAGGAGATGCGGAAATATGTCCTCAGGTGAAGGACATATTTCCCTCAGGTGAAGAGCCTGAGGTGATCGGGGCTGATGAGATCAGGATAAGGTGATGGGGCTGAGGAGACAGGGCTGAGGTAAACTGGGGCTGAGGATGAGGAGATGATAAGGAGATTGAGCTGAGGAGATGATGTTGAGGACATGGGAGTGAGGAGACCGGTACTGAAGAGAAGGTGCTGAGGATAGCCTGAAGTGAATGGGCTGAGGATAAGGGGGTTGATGAGACAGTGACTGAGGACACTTGGGCTGAGGAGATTGGGGCTGTGGAGATTGGTGCTGAAGATGAGGATAAGGGGCTAAGGAGATTTGCCTAAGAGATGGGGCTGAGGAGATGGGGGTTGAGGAGACCGGGATGAAGGAGAAGGGGCTGAGAATCAGGGCTGAGGATACAGGGCTGAGTATAGGGGATGAGGAGACCAGGGTTGAGGAGAAAGGGCTGAGGAGAAGGGGCTCAGGAGACCAGGCTGCAAAGTCCAGGACTGAGGAGATTGGGGTTAAGGAGAGGGGCCTGAGGAGAGGGTGGGGGACTGAAAATATGGGGAGTGAGATGTGGGCTGAGGAGATGGGGCCGAGGAAACTGTGACAGTGGAGATGGGGGCTGAGGATGAGGGAAAGGCACTGAGGAGACGGAACGAGGAGACGGGGGTGAAGAGACAGGAGTGAGGAGATGGGGGCTGAAGAGAAAGTGCTGAGAATAGCCTGAAGAGATTGGGCTGAGGAAAAGGAGAGTGAGGAGAATGGTTGAGAAGAAGTCGCTGAGGAGATGGGGCTGAGACTGGGGCTGAGAAAAGGGGGCTGAGAATGTGCTGAGGAGACTGGGTTTGAGGAGAAAGTGATGGGGTGAAGCACCTGAGGACATTGGGACTGAGGAGACTGGGCTGTCTGGGGCTGAGGATAAGGGGATGAGGAGGGGCTGAAGAGACAGGGCTGGAAAGACTGGGTAGAGGAGACCAGGGCTGAGGAGATGTGACTGTTGAAGGGGTTGAGGACTCCGGAACTTGGAAGGGCCTGAAGAGATCAGGGCTAAGGTGATGGGCCTGAAGAGAAGGGGCTTAGGAGATAGGGCTGAGGAAAAGTGCTAGAGGAGATGGGGCTGAGGAGACGGGGTTTGAGAAGATGCTGCTGAGGGGAAAGGGCTAAGGAGACCAGGTCTGAGGTCAAGGGACTGAGGTGAAAAACCTGGGGAGACTTGTGCTGAGGTGAAGGGTCAGCGGAGACGGGACTGAGACTAGGCTAAGGGGATGAGGTTGAGGAGATAGGGGCTGAGGAGATAGGTGCTGGGAAGTAGGGGCTGAGCAGGTACTGAGGAGACTGGGGCTGAGGAGAAGGGCCTGAGGACATCAGGGCTAAAGTGACAAGTTTGAAAAGACTGGGCTGAAGAGAAGGGACGGAGGAGAAGTATCAGAGGAGATGGGGCTGAGGAGAAGGGACAAATGAGACCAGGGCTGAAGAGAAGGGGCTGAGGAGACCGGGGTTAGGGGTTTGGGGCTGAGGAGATGGGGGGCTGAGGAGACTGGGGCTGAGGAGATGTGGTTGAGGATGAGGAGAAGGCACTAAGGAGATGGGATGAGGAGTCGGGACTGAGGAGACAGGGGTGAAGAGATGGGAGTGAGGAGATGGGGGCTGAAGAGAAGGTGCTGAGAATAGCCTGAAGAGAATGGGCTGAGGAAACTGGAGCTTTTGAGACCTGGGGTCAGGAGGCGGGGGCTGATGAGAAGGGGCTGTGGATTTTGAGCTGATGAGATGGTTGTGAGGAGATGGGTGCTGAGGAGATGGGGGCTGAAGAGAAGGGCTGAGGAGAAAGAACTGAGGAGAAGGGGGTGAGGAGATCAGGGTTGAGGAGAAGGTGGTGAAAGATTAGGGCTGGGGTGGATGGGCTGAGAAGAAGTGGTTGACGAGAAGGTGCTGAAGAGATGGGGTTGAGGAGAAGGGGCTGAGGAGAAAAGTGTGGGGAGACAGGGACTGAAGAATAGGGACTGAGGAGAATAGGTTGAACAGATGGGGCTGGGGTGAAGGGAGCTGAGGAGACAGGAACTGAGGAAACTTGGGCTGAAGAGGGGCTGTGGAGACGGAGGTTGAGGATGAGGAGAAGGAGCTGAGGAATCACGGCTGAGGTGACAGGTGAGGAGACAAGGGCTGCAGTGATGGGGGCTGAGGAACCTGGGGCTGTGGAGATAGGAGCTAAGGAGACCAGGGTTGAGATGAAGGAGATGAGCTGAACAGGCTGAGGAGATGTGGCTCAGCAATGGGGCTGAGAAGATGGAGGCTGAGGAGACTGTGGCTGAGGGGATAGGGTTGAGGACAGAGCAGTCAGGAGATGAGAGCTGAGGACAAGGAGCTGAGGTGAAGGGGCTGAGGACACCAGGGCTGAGGAGATGGGACTGAGGTGACATGGGCTGTGGAGAAGGGGCTAAGGAGACTGGGGCTGAGGTGAACAGGCTGAGGAGACATGGCTTCAGCAGTCGGGGCTGAGAAGATGGAGGCTGGGGAGACTGTGGCTGAGGAGACCAGGGCTGAGGAGATGGGACTGAGGAAATGCAGTGAGGAGACTGTGGCTGAGGAGGAGGGCCTGAAGAGATGAGAGCTGAGGAGACAGGGCTGAGGAGACTGGAAGTGAGGAGAAGGGGATGTGGAGAATAGGCTGAGGAGAAGGGGCTGAGAGATAGTGCTGAGGAGAAGGGGATGAAGAAAATAAGGATAAGAAAAGGCCCTGAGGTGAAGAGACTAGGAGAAGGGGCTGAGGAGACTGGGGCTGGGAAGACCAGGGCTGAAGAGAAGGGGATAAGGAGAAAAGGCTGAGTGGGAGGGGCTGAGGAGAAGGAGCTGAGGAAAGCGGGGCTGAGGAGATGAAGCTGGGAAGAGTGAATCTGAGAAGATGGAGGCTGAAAAGAAAGAACTGAGGAAGAAGATGGAGGCTGAAAAGAAAGAGGCTGAGGTAATGGCCTGAGAAGGGGCTGAGGAGACAGGGCTGAGGTGACTGGGGCTGAACAGAAGGGGCTGAGGAGATTGGGCTGAGGAAATAAGGCTGAGGAGACCAGGGCTGAGGACACCGTGCTGAGGAGAAAGAGTTGAGGAGAAGTAACTGAGGAGACCAGGTTTGAGGTCAAGGTACTGAGGAAAAAGGGCTGAGGAGACCCGTGCTGAGGTGAAGGGTCAGAGGCATCAAGGCTGAAGAGATGGGCCTGAGGAGACAAGTCTGAGGAGACAGGGGCTGAGGAGACAGATGCTGGGAAGAAGGGACTGAGAAGACTGGGGCTGAGGAGAAGGTGCTGAGAAGGGCCTGAAGACATCAAGGCTGAGGAGACAGGGTTGAGAAGACTGGTCTGTGGAGATGGGGGTTGAGGAGATGGGGGCAGAAGAGAAGGGGATAAGATATGGGTCTGAGGATACAGGCCTAAGTATTGGGGATGAGGAGACTGGGGCTGAAGAGACCATGGTTGAGGAGAATGGGCTGAGGAGAAGGGGCTGAGGAGACTGGGGTTAAGGGAATGGGGCTGAGGAGATGGGGGCTGTGGATGAGGGGAAGGCGCTGAGGAGACAGGCTGAGGAGACAGGGGTGAAGAGATGGGAGTGAGGAGATGGGGGCTGAAGAGAAGATACTGAGGAGAAAGGGTTGAGGAAACAGTGACTGAGGAAAGCTGGGCTGAGGAGACAGGCTGAGGAGAATGACTGATAAGTTGCGGAGGAGATAGATGGAGCTGAGGAGTTCAGGACTGAGGAGACTATGACTGAGATTATGGGGCTAAGGAGACTGGCTGAAGTGAAGGGCCTGAGGAGACGTGGCTGTGCATATGGGGCTCAGGAGAAGGAGGCTAACGTGACTGGGTCTGAGAAGGGGCTGAAAAGATCAGGGCTGAGATGATGGGGTTGAAGAGAAGGGGCTTAGGACACAGGGCTGAGGAGAAGGGGCTGAGGAGACCAGACCTGAGCAGTCAGGGCAGAAGACATGGGGCTGAGGAGATGGGGGCTGAGGAGATAGGGGTTGAGAAGAAGGGGCTGAGGAAATGGGGCTGAGGACAAGTGGTTGAAAAGAGGCTAAGGAGACTGGGGTTGAGGAGGCTGGGGCTGAGGTAATATCCTGAGAAGTAGGGGTTGAGGAGATGGGGCTGAGGTGAAAGGTCTGAGATGAAGAGGCTGAGGAGTCATGGCTGAGCAGACTTGGCTGAGGAGAGGGAGGCTGAGGTGAATGGGGCTGAACAAACGGGCTCAGGAGATTGAGCTGAGGAGACAGGGTTCAGGAGACCTTGGCTGAGGAGACGGTGTTGAGGAGAAAGGGCTGAGGAAAAGGGACTGAGGAGACCAGGTCTGAGGTAAAGGTACTAAGAAGCTAGGGCTGAGGAGACCTGTGCTGAGGTGAAGGGTCAGTGGAGACAGGGCTGAGGAGACAGGGCTGAGGCGATGGGGGTGAGGAGAGGGCCGAGGAGAAGGGACTGAGTTGAAGGGGCTGAGGAGAAGGGGGTAAGGAGAAAGACTGAGGAGAAGGGGCTGAGGAGATGGAGGCTGAGGAGACTAGGGCTGAGGAGACCAAGGCTGAGGATGACAAGAAGGTGTTGAGGAGATGGTGCTAAGGACCGGGGGTGAGAAAATGCAGTGAGTAGATGGAGGCAGAAGAGAAGGGAATTTGGAGATGGAACTGTGGAAAAGAGGCTGAGGAGAATAGGCAGAAGAGAAGAGGCTGAGGAGAAGGGGTTGAGAAGACTGGGCTGAGGAGAAGGGTCTGAGTAGAATGGGCTGAGGGCACCAAGCCTGAGGATACATGGCTGAGAAGACTGGGCTGAGGAGACCAGGGCTGAGGAGACGGGGCTGAGAACAACAGGCTGAGGAGATGAGGACTGAGGAGACAGCAGTGAGTTGAATGGGCTGAGGAACCCAGGGCTGAGGAGAAGGGACTGAAGAGACCACGGATGAGGTGATGGGGCTAAGGACACTGGGCCTGAAGAGACAGGGCTGAGGAGACTGTGTCAAGGTGAAGGGTTGAGATGAAGAGGTTGAGAAGATGTGGCTGAGCAGCTGGGACTGAGGACAAGGAGGCTGAGGAGACTGGGCCCGAGGAGAAGGGTTTGAGGAAAAGGGTCTGAGGAAATCAGGGCTGAGGTGATGAGGGCTGAGGAGAAGGGGTTAAGAAGACTGGCTCTGAAGTGAAGGACCTGAGGTGAAGAGGCTGAATAGATGTGACTGAGCAGACAGGACTGAGGAGACAGAGGCTTGAGGAGACTGGGGCTGAGGAGACTGGGGCTGAAGTGAAGGGGCTAAGGAGACCGGGTCTGAAGTGAAGGGCCTGAGGTGAAGGGGCTGAGAACTGGCTGAGGACACCGTGGCTGCGGAGACAAGACTGAGACAACCTGGCTGAGACCAGGGCTGCGGAGATGGCACTGGGAAGACTGGGCTGTAGAGACCAGGGCTGAGGAGATGGGGCTGAGAAGGGGCTGAGGAGACAGTGGCTGAGGTGATGGGGCTCAGGAGATTGTGGCTGAGGTGAAGGAACTGAGGTGAAGAGGCTTAGGAGACGTGACTATGCATACTGTGCTGAGGAGATTGGAGCTGAGGAGGTGGGACTGAAGAAACAGCAGTGAGGAGATGGGGGCTGAGGAGAAGGGGCTGAGGTGATGGTACTGAAGAGACCAGGGCTGAGGAGACAGGGCTGATAAGAAGCGGTTCAGGAGATGGTTCTGAGGAAAAAGACAGGAGGGGAAGGGCCTGAGGAGACAGGTCTGAGGTCAAGGTACCGAAGAGACAGGGCTGAGGAGAACTGTATTGAGGTGTGGGGGCTGAGTAGAAGAGACTGAGGTGACCAGGACTGAGAAGACTAGGTTTGAGAAGAATGGGCTGAGACGATACTGAGGAGATTGGGGGTGAGGAGAAGCTGTTGAATCGAAGAGTCTGAGGACATCAGGGCTGAGGAGAGAGGATTGAGAAGACTGAGCTGAGGAATTTGGGGCTGAGGATTAGGGGATGAGAAGAGGTTGAAGACACTGGGGCTGAAGAGACAGGGCTGAGAAGACCGAACTGTGGAGACCAGGGCTCTGAGAAGATGCGGCTTTGGAGAAGGGGTTGTGGAGACCAGGGCTGACAAGGGGCTGAAGAGATCGAGGCTGAGATGATGGGACTGAAAAAAAGTGCTTGAGGAGATGGGACTCAAGAGAAAAGTTTGAGGAGATCCAGCTGAGGAAACACGGGCTGAGTAGTCGGGTCTGAGGACATGGGGATGAGGAGACGGGTCTTAGGAGTAGCGGCTGAAGAGAAGGGGCTGAGGATGAGACTGAGGACACTGGGCTAAAGATGTTGGGCTAAGGAGACCGTGGTTGAGGAGACCAGGACTGTGGAGACAGGAGAGGAGGGCTTTGGAGATGGGGCTCATGAGACGGGGCTGAGATGTGACTGAGGAGACAGTATTGAGGAGACTGTAACTAAGACTATGGGACTGAGGGTCGGGGCCCTTAAGCCAGAGAACGTGGTCAGCGGGGAGGTGTGGAATGCACATTGCCTGGATTCAGCTTCAGGGTGTAGATGCTGGGTCGGAGCTCCCAGCGCTGACAGGAGACCCCCTCCTTAGCCTGCACCCTGTATGTCAACCCCCTCCCCAAATTGGATCAGACCAGGGGGTGGGGTGTCTCGGCTCTCTTCTTAGGGAGACATGGCTCTGGGTGTCATACCTGCTCCCACCCTTGACCCCATTTTACCTCAGTCACTTCAGTGAAGACCCTCTTGAGTACAGCGTCACATCAACACCCGGACACTAGGGATGCCCCCCTGATGGGCCAAGCATCTCCTGACCAGGGTCTACACAAAGGAATGATCAGGCTGGCGATGGTGCTTGGGGGGCAGCAGGTCATTTCCTGGTGAGCTTGATGCTGAGGTGGAGGATCTTCCCAGGGACGTGGCAGGTAGTGACTGGGTCTGCCAAGTCCAGGTGAGGGGATGGCCCCAGTGTTCCAGGCTCACTGCACATCAGTCTGCAGAGAGCCTGGGTGAGGCGGGAGCCTAAGGGCGGACACGTGTGGTCAGTGGGGATGCAGCTTCCGGGCAGCATCCCCAGTGCCAGTGATGGGCAGGGCACTCCTCACGGACAGCTCATCCCTGGGCTGTGTGGGTGGCTTGAGCCGGGCGGTGGTGCTGCCAGCTCTTGGGGATGCGGCCACTTCTAGCTGGTGGGGCAGGGCACATGGGTGGAGGGCTGCATGGGGTACGTGGGCGGGGACATGAGTGTGGGCAAGTGAGTGTTGACTTCTGGAAGGTTTGCTCTTGTTCCAGGTGTGATCAGATGCCATTTTCTTTGTTGGCTGCACACAGCAAGCTACGTAACGTGTTTCATGTGGAAATAAAGTCTAGAAAACCCAAACCTTATCGACACTGGGAAAACCAGAGTGGCCATACGGTGTCCTGCTGCATCCTTAGACTTCAGGAGAGCCAGGCGGGCACCCACACAATTTCCTACACTCTGGACAAGGCTGGTGGGTGACCACCCTCGTGCCACAGCCCCAGGCACTGGCTCTGGTCCCTGAGACGCTGTGCCAGTGCCTGCCAGGTGCTGACCCCAGGTGCAGGGAGACAAGCTTGAACCCTCTTGTACCAGAGCCAGAGATGTACCCCCAGCCACCCCCAGGATGGGGCGGGGTCCCGGGAATGCCCCAGCTGGGAACCCCCAGCCCAGTCCCAAGGAAAACCCCTGCATGGGATGGGGGGAGTGGGGAATGGGGTAGCAGAGGTCCCAGTTTCACCCTCTGTCCGCAGTGCCCACGGCCTCCCTGGACCCTCTCTGAGCGGCGAGCAAGGCAGACGGCAGCCCCGCCCCTGTCATCAGGGAGCCTGAGGGCAGTGCCAGCTGCCCATCCTCAGCTCTAGCTGCTCTAGGGGAGAGCGGCCTCCTGGGGGCGCATTCAAACTGCTGGATGCAGAGGTCATGGGGGGGTGGATGCTCACAGTCAAGCGCCAGGATAGGGAGCAAGAGGCCGGGGGTTCCCACGGCAGATGCTGCCTGATGTGGGGAAGGGGGAGAGGAGGGTGAGACCTAGTCATGGGGGTCCCTGGGGGATCCCCTGCTGTGGTAGTGGGGTCTCCAGAGCAGAGTCAGGGGTACACATATCACCTTGGGAGGACCCCGAGCCCCCCGAGCTTCAGAACAAGGACCAGGGCCCCCTCCCTAGTGAGTGAGAAAGAGGGTGCACCGAGTTGCCCAGTGGGGCTCTGCTGGATCCTTGACTCTCAGCTCTGCCACCCTGGGGTCCCGGGAGGGAAGGAGGGCATGGACTTTGCAGAGGGGACAGGCCCCGAGGGTCAGTGTGTGGACACGTGGACACACAGGACACAGACAGACAGGAGTTGTGGTCTCAACCCAGGAGCCTGGATGTCTTGGCCTGAGCCAAGGACACCCCCTCCCGGTGGCTGGAGGGACCACACCCCAGCCCTGGAGGTGGTGGCAGCAGCGCTCCCAGCAGGAGGACAGAGGCGGCCGCGGGACCAGACACGCTGCTCAGGAGGCTCAGCGAGCAGATCCTCCACCATCGCCCAGACATGTTTATTCTCACGCTGGACACGCACATCTGGACACGCACAGCTGGACATGCACATCTGGGGGGGTCCTCCTGTAGGAGGCCACGGGCGGGAAGAAGATGGAAAACTGACTGAAGAAATTGAGACAACCTAGAGAGAGTCGTAGATTGGGGCTCAGGAAGCGTGCACTGAGGCGTTTATTGGGGTTCCCGAGGTCCTTAAACACCCTGGGGAAGGGATGGTCACAATGCGGCCAGTGGGGAAGGTGGGACCAGGATCCCGGAGTGTGAAGCACACGAGGTAGGAGGATGGGGCTCATTATCTGGCCGAGAAACACCTGTGGGGGTAACACCTTCATCTTTCAGGGACATATCTCTCTGGTGGCACATTCCTAGGAGCTTAGGGGGCTGTCGAAACAGGTAAGAGACTCGCCAGGAACCATCTCCAGCGTGCCGGAGACTGGCGAGACTACATAAAGGTGTTCCTTTATCTAAGGCATGTGTCTTACCCATATGCAGCAGCCCACATTCTCCCACTGCACACATCAGAAGGTGACAGTCACAAGTGAACTGGGGGGGGGTCCCCAGAGTCACCCCCTTGCTGGTCAAGGGGACGTTGGGGTGTCGGTGGGGATGGGGGTGTCTCCTTGCTCAGCTCCCTCCTCCTCATCCTGCAGCGCCCTCTGGAGCACCTCTTGGAGAAGGGCCCTGCCCTGTCTCTGCCTGTACCTCCCCACGAAGAAGTAGATGACGGGGTTCACCGCGCTGTTGAGGAAGAGAAGGGTTTTGAGGACATCCTGTAAAAGGGTTGTGGAGGACAACGGCGAGGCGACGCTGTGTATGATGAAGACCACGCAGAAGGGCATCGCGAGCAGCAGGAAGGCCAGGACAGCGACCAGGACGGTCACGTGGAGCCGGCTGGGCTGTGTCCCCCGGGAGCTGCAGGGGACCCGCACGAGCAGGGTCAGGCCGGACACGCAGATCATCAGAGAGGTAGAGACAATTACCATAAAATAGATGAGATTCGTTTTGTAACCTGGGGGCTCAGAGATGTAGCGAATTAGATGATACACGGCCCCACACAGGCCCAGCCCCCAGACGAGCGCGCACACGGCGCAGGAGAGGTGGGCCGGGCGGCGGCACCGGTGCCAGAGGGGCCAGAGCACAGAGACGCAGCGCTCAGTGCTGACGGCCATCAGCAGCCCCAGCCCAGCCAGGTGGGACGTGGCCCAGACCCCTAACACCACCGCACTCATCTCCCGTGTGTAAAGACAGAGAGTTATAAGTGTGAGACGGACCCCGGTGCTCAGGAGGAAGGCGCCGTCGGCGCAGGCCAGGTTGAGGATGTAGACAGAGTAGGGGCTCCTCTTCAGGCGGAACCCCAGCAGCCAGACCACAGCCCCGTTGCCCGCGACCCCGCAGAGGCAGATGAGCATCTTCACCACCAAGAGAAGATAGTCGACAGGAAAGACAGGCAGGTCACTGTTGGCCCAGGTCGTGCTGTTCCCCATCCTGTAGTTGTACTGAGAGCAGGTTTCCCCGCCCTGCGCCCTGGGCCCCTGGGAGGGCGAGACGCCCAGGGTGGGGTCTGTGGGCTCAGTCACCATCGCTGCCCTGCGGCAGGGATCACCCTGAAGAGGGACAGGGAGGGGCCTCTGAGGTCAGGGGTGAGCATTCCAGCCCCCGATCCAGTTGCAGACCCCCAGGACACTAGGGAGCAGGACCAGGGAGCCTGTGGGAGTAGCCTCAGGCCTGCCAACCCCCCACAACGTAGCCCCCATGGCTGTCCTGACCCCACCAGAACCACATCTCTCCTGAGACCCCAAGATCCTGCCCCGTCTTCTGGGAGCCCCGACAGGGAGCTGAGCGGGATCTCTCACTGCCAGGGGAGGGGTCCCCGCTGTCCAGGCTGGGTCCCTTGCTGGACGCTCCTGGTCTCCACGCTGCGTCTCCTCCGGGCTCTGTGGATGGAGACACACAGGATGGACAGTGATGTCTGCTCCTCACACCAGAGATGACACCCGTGTCATCTGCATGCAGGATCTGGACATGATGGCTCGTGTGTTTGCTGCCCAGACGGTGCTCCCGGACCCAGGTGGGTGCTCCCGCTGGTACTCCCAACAGAAATACCTGCCGCACCCACCCTCCAGACCCATCCACAGCCGGGCGCACAATAGCCCTCACACTCAGAGCTGCACACACACGTTTTCACTAGCGCACACACCCAAACACACCCGAAGCCACGCAGATCCACTCACAAACCACATACACACAAACGCTGTGATGATTTTAAATACTTGAGAAACACTGCAGCCCATCACAGCAGGGCTGCCATGCCCTGTGCCACTCTGTGTTTTGGATCCATCCAGTGTCCACTCTTCATTGTCCCTGTAACTGATTTTCAAAGAAATCCCTGGGTGCTGGCCACTAATCAATCCCATGACGACGAATGTCCCCCCGCAGACACTGGCTCGGTGCTTGGTACGGATGCCGCCCCTATGGACTCGGGGGGAGGCTGTTACAGGGTGACGACCCCACCCACCCTGGCCTGGTCCAGCACAGCTCGTGGGGAGCGGCTCAGTCCAGCGTCTGCTCCCGGCATGTGCCTTGGAAATGCTCTCAGCATGGCTGGGACCCCACAGCTGCCCCGAGGTCCTGGGCTCCAGGATCCCCTCTGGGAGACCCTCTGGTGCTCTTCTACCCATGTTCCCATGACCTGGCTCACCTCACTGCTAAGGGACATTGTCATTTCTTTTTGGGGAGCTACCTGTGAAAGCCCCGGTGAACCCCCTTCCCAGGTCACTTCTATGGAGCATCCACAGCGCAGGGGACAGCTGGGAAGGACGCCCGAGACTCAGCTGCTGAGGGAAGACTGAGGGGGAGCACGGAGAAGGAGCAGCCGGTCAGGCTCAGGGAGGAGGAAGCGCAGCCGGGACCTCTCACCTGGTCTCCCCCCGAGCCGGCTCCCCGAGTGAGGCTGGGCCTGAGCGTCTCCTGGCTGCTGGGTCCCGGCTGTCTCCACAGGGGCTGGGGTGCCTCCCGCAGCTGCCAGAGTCGGGGCCACTGCGGGCTGAGGACCCGGTTCTGGGCGGATCCGGGGACCCTCCTGCTCTTATGCTCCCCATCACGTGGGTCCCTCAGGGGAGCCCCCGGGGCCCTGAAAGCTGGGCTGGGCCATCCCTTCCTTTCTAGAAGCTTCTCAGGAGGGAGTCGCTTCCCATCCTCCTAATTGTGTGAAATCCCATGGGGGCTGAGGTGCTCGGAAGAGGAAATGCACTGAGTCTAACTCCGACTTTACTGTATTGTGAAGAAGATTACTCAGCCCCAACTCACTGAAATATCTTGTCGGAGGGATTTGCTGCTATCTCTGAGCAACTGTGTTGGGTGGAGGCTGTGACCTCGGAGGAACAGAGTTCTGTGCGGCTGGACATGCACTCGGCTCCTGGCGGCTGCCTGGGCTCCCTGTTCCCCAGCTCCAGGCCCAGCGGCCTCAGGGCCTTTGCACCTGCTGTTCTGCTAATGATGGCTTCCTGGGGCTTCTCTGGAGCAGCCTCCCTGCCTTCTTGGCCTCCCTCAGATCAGCCTTTCAGGGGCTGTGCATCTCCTGGCCTCTCTCTCCTGGGCTCCTTATTTCCACCACAGGTCTCCACCCTCCTCTCCCTGATTCGGGGGTGCCTGGGGTCTGACCGTCCTCATCAGGACCTGGCCTTAGGGTGCATCTGGGGTGGCAGCTGTGCTCCTTCTGCAGCAGAATAGGACCTGAGGTTTGGGGTCGAGGCCCTGCGGTCAGGGGAGATCAGCCCGTGTCCCCGGGTTGGTGATGCCCTGGATCCTCCCTGCAGCTATGTGAGGTCCTCCAGAGCCCCTCCTCCTGCTGGGTGTCCTCCCTGCTGATGGGGAATGAATCCCATGACGTCTGTAGTCCCCAGCCCTGGATTCCATTAGATGCCCCCACCTGTGCTGCCGAGCCCGGGAATTTGGGGTTTTCACCCTCGTCAG
>PVHY01026651.1:0-17068 GCA_004024945.1 Uropsilus gracilis
GGAAAATCACTGTGACCTAAGTCCAGGGTCACTCAGGCCCCCACCCCAGAGCCACTCAGGCCCCACCACCCCAGAGCCATCATGGCGGCCCCCTCTCAACAATACTGACGATGTCACACCACTCACAAAGGCCTGCTCTGTGCCCGACACCCTTCTGGGGCCTCTGTCCTGCCGGGACCAGCAGAGCAGACCACCTGGAATAAGCACACATGTGTCCTATGTCCATGTGCACATGTGCACATGCGCACGATAGGTATCATGTTAGACGTGCTGTGAGGAGAAAATCGGAGGGGAAGGGGAAGCCACTCCCAGGGCTGGATGCGGCTGCAGAAAGGGCTTGCTGATCAGGTGATAGAGGACAGAACCCCCAGGTGCAAGCCCTGTGGAGGTGGCTTTGGTGCTATCTGAGCACACGTCAAGGCCGGAAGCTGAGAACCTGCTTGGTCTGTTCACAGCTTCCAGGAGGCCTGGCTGCAGAGGAGGGCTTGAGGGGAGACAGGGCGGGGCCAGTGCTCTGAGGCCTCCTGGGCCATCTAAGGCTTTTGAGTTTTCCTTGAAGTGAGAAGGAAACTGAGCCCAGGCTTTGGAGGAACAGGGCGACAGATACTGAAATGCGTCTTCCGGCCTTTGCCACCATCTCCCCCAGTTCACTAGTCCCGGTCGTTTCTCCCCAGGACCATGGCCATGGCCTCTGGGCCATACCCCTTTCTAATGCATTCACCCCAAGCCGGTTGCGGGATCATTTCACAACATACATGCAATCCTCTCCCTCCTTGTCTTCAGGCTTCTCACAGTCACCTCACATCTGTGTCAGGACTACCAGGGCCTACATGGGGTGATGGGGCCCCTGCCTGTCCAGATCTCACTTGACCCTCCCCTTTGCTCCATTGCAGCCACACACACACACGTACTGGTTGATCCTTGGCCCTGGAAACCAACTCAAGACTCCACGAACATCTCTGCCCCGAAGAAGGCTGCTCGGACATCCTGTCTAAAGGAGCAGCCTGTCAACGGGCCCCAGTCCATCTTCGGGGCACTTTTCACCTCGTGAGGTCGCTTTGCCTGTTTAGTTGCTTCCAGTGTGTCACCCATCTGGGCTCATGCCCTCTGCGTGGTCGTAGCAGGGCTCCGATCGTCGAAGGAGTGAGTGAGCAGCGGGGGACATGATGCAAATAGTCACACAAACAAGCACATAGCTGCGACGGTCATCCATGCACAGCTGGCCCGAGGGCGGCCTGAGAAGGGACGCCAAGCCCCTGGGGGAGACGCGATCGCCTTCCCTCTCGGGAATGCGCGACCCGAGCGGCCAGGAAGGAGTTAACCAAGCCGAGCGGGGAGAAGGCCGCCCGCGTGTGCACAAGACCGGTGGCGGGAGGGATGGCAAATAAGAGTGACGGGAAAGGAGGAAGCAGCGCATTTGTCATGGAGACAGTGGGAGGGAGCTGGGGCAGCTGAAAAGCCCAGCGGGGACCAGACTAAGCAGCGGGTTTGCAACCCTGTTGAGGAATTTTGTCTTTTTCTTAAGAATAGTAAGAAGCGATTAAGGGTTTTATGGAGATTTGTGTTGAGGGGTGTGGAGAAGAGGTGGGGGAGGGAGGTGACATCATCAGGTGTGTGTTTTGAAAACATCGGCGCTGCAGTAGGGAGAGGGGGTGAGGGAGTCAGTGGGGGTGGGTAGAGCAGCTAGCGGGGGTCCACAGCGTCCAGGGCCGAGGGCGGCGGCTGCCATGGTGGGTGGGGGTGGGGAAGGAGGCAGAGGTAGAGAGAAGCGGTGAATACAAGCTGTACTAGGAAACAGAAGCTTCAACGCTAATTAACCACAGGAGAGGGGAGATGCACCCGGTGATTTAGGGGTTGGGGTTTAGGGCTTGCATGAATGGATGGATGTGCCTTTCCCTGCACAATGGGACATTGCAAGACTGTCTTCTTCAAAGAGAAAATCAAGACTCCGGTCTGAACATGTTGATTTGAGGCGTCTTGGGGAACATACACACTACCAGTAGGGGGCGGTGTGAGCTGGGAAGTACTTGGCTACGGAAACCTTGGACTGTAACTCAGAGGGGAGAGCTGCGAGCGACACGAACTAAGACCGAGCCTGTGTAGACACAACACTCACCGATGATCAGCCCGCGAGCTTCCCGAGAAGGAATGGGGGGAGGGGTGTGAGGCTAAAACAGGAAGGAAGAGAAAGCCAAAACAAGATTTTAAGTTCAAGAGAAGAGAATAGAGATTACAAGAGGGGTGCCGGTGGGGAGGCGGTTTGAATAAAGTGGTAAAACAGGTGAAGGGGAGCGATAAATTGTACGGTAATTTGGCCTGATGGACACCATGATGGCCACATACAGATGCTGAGACTCTTAGACCCACGGACCTCAGCAATCTTTTTGCTTCCATTTAGGAGAGTGTTAGTACCCTAGAGCCCAAAGAAGAACCTGTCTCAAGATGATGGAAGCGACCATCCCGGTCAAGCGCTGCTGAGAAGTGGAACAATCTGCTGCATTCGGTAGCCCTGAGTTCAAAGGCACCCGAGGAAGAGCTGCTCGCTGGAGCACTGCCGCCAGGGGCAGGTGGAAATGCGGTGGAAGAGCAGGGCCTGACCGTGAAGAGGCGCTTAGCTCCGACGCCAGAAAGAATGGAAAGAGCAGAGTCTGCGTTTGGAGGCTGGAGGGCTTGGAGGAAATCGGTGTTCCTTTTTCTTAATGGGATAGATTTCTGTGTGATTCGAGGCCAATGGGAAAGAACTAAGAGCAAGACATGGAATAAACTATCAAACGATGTTATTACTAACATAAAATTCTGGACGAAGAATGGGATGAAAATGCGAGGGGAAGGCTTGATGGCGAGGAGGGAGTGCTCCGTCATGAGGGCAAGAGCCCGGACAGGTTGGCACAGAATGGTGCACGGTATATACTAATGTTCTCACTTCTGTTTTTTGTTTTGTTTTTTTTTTTTTTTTTTTTTTGAGACTAGGTCTTGCTATTTTTGCCTGTGGAACCGCAGGCTCTCGTTGCCCGGGGTACCACAGACTCAAGCAATCTCCAGCCTCAGCTTCCCAGGTAGCTGGGATGACAGGTGCGCGCCACCACGCCCAGCTATTTTTTGGGGACTAGGTCTCGCTACGGGCCCCAGGCGGGACTCGAACCGCGATCCCTGGCCCCGGCCGCTTGATAGGCTGAAGCTTACAAGCACGAGCCACCGTG
This sequence comes from Uropsilus gracilis, assembly GCA_004024945.1. Taxonomy (NCBI): domain Eukaryota; kingdom Metazoa; phylum Chordata; class Mammalia; order Eulipotyphla; family Talpidae; genus Uropsilus; species Uropsilus gracilis. The sequence goes on from PVHY01026651.1 coordinate 3,201, forward strand.
CCGGGCCTGTTCTCACTTCTAAGTGGTAGGGAACTGGATAAGGGAACAAGAGATCTTGGCTCTTGGATAGGATCTTTCTCTATGTAGTTTCTCAATTTGGGGAAGTTATTTCTCATTTCTTCCCCATTTTATAGAAGAATTTTCTGTGTGTGATCACTTAGGTTTCTTAGAGCTTTGCTATTTTAAGTAAATAGATTTCTTAGAGCTTTGTTCTTTTAAGTAAATCAAGGAAATGGGAAATCCAAAATGGTAGAAAGCTAACCACCCAGAATGTTGATTTTATTGTTTTCAAAGACGTCCGCTCCCCTCCAGTTCAAGGTACTGGATGGAGCCAATGTATTCAGTCACGTCCCTCCACAGTCCCACTACCATGCCGGGAGGAATGTAAAAATAAGAAAGCAAGAAAACTCGGAGCAGTGCTAGGAAGCCAAAGAAAGCATTATGAGCTGACCAAAGTAATAGAATGGCCAGTAGCTATTCAGTGCTTTCAACGGGCCAGCTATTGCATGAGCTGACTTACATGTATTAAACCACTCAATTCCACAAGGCAGATACAACTATTTTACCCAATTTTTCAAGCAAATAAACAGAGTCGTAGAAAGATGAAGTAACCTGTCCAAGGCAGGCAGTCTGACTCTAGAGTCTACATGTGAAGCCACCATCACATGACCTTTCAGAGGCAAATAAGAGATTTCTGGAAAATTAGTGTGGTCCCCATACCCTGCAAACAGGAGAAGGATGTTGGAGCAGTGATTCCGAATCTTCCAGACAGATCTCCAGCGAAAGCTGCCAATTCTGCTGCTAGGAGCTAGAAGTGAGTGGCAGGGTAGGAGGCAGGAGGCAGGGGAAGAGGCCGGAGGCAGGGGCTAGCTAAGGCCAGCTGGAGCTATGGGGCCACTCTCTCACACAGGGTCTTGCCGGCATGGTCACCCTTGGCCACAACCAGTGAGAACAAGTTTCTGAATAAAGCACTTCTTGTGCACAGAGAAAAAGTCCAGCATGGACTTCATGGGGGGAGAGAGAAGTGGGGAGCACTTGGGAAATTTGGGGGCTACAATAATGATATGGAGACAAAAGGTATCTTGGTAAAGGACAAAGCACTACACAGCCAACAAGACACTCTCCCAGCCTCTATTCAGACTATCATCTATGCACATTTCATGGAAGAAAGTCTTCCCATCAGCACACCCTTGCCACTCACTCGGACAGCTCTGTCACAGAGAGAAAGCCTTTCAGGTGACTAGTCACCTTCACTGCTGCGAAGGGCCCCAAACCAGATCTCACAAGTGAGCAATCTGGTCCTTTCATAGGAATGACCAGTCAGCAAACATTTCAGAAGAACCAACACAATGATAGAGAAAAAGATGAACAGAAAACGCAACTGAGTTCTGGGGGGGAAGCTAATAGGGAAAGTATTTTTTTCACTCTAATGAGTATCTTGACAGCTGTCCAAGAGAATACTGCAGTCACAGAAAAGGGAGACTGCTCTGAAACAGCAGCACTCTGAGAACCAGAGAAGAGTCCTCACACGCAGAGAATGTAATCGCTGAGACAACAGAGGCAAACAGCGACCAATATGGCCTGAAGCTGTCTCGATAACTCCAAAACCCAAGTCATGGAAGAGCCATGGAATAGGCTCTAACGTAGAAACGGGAACTTCCTATTTTTAGATTGCAAATCAGTAGGGAACAGGTGTATTCATCCGCTTCGTTTGGAAACGAAATGAGTCAGAGACCTATGTTCAGTCTCCTTTACTCCTTCCTCTCCTGCTTCTATTTCTCCATCTCCGTGGAATCATTTTCATCTTCATTCCAGTAGGCCCAGGTGGCTCCCATTTCTGAGCACTCCCACTCTGTTCCACTCCTCCGTTCCCTTCCTCAGCAACGCTTTGATTGGGTTTTCTGCGGTGGGGTGGGGTGGTCGACTCTCCAAATCTTACCTTTACCCCCAAACAGGCCGGGGTGGAAGTGGGGGAGGGGGCGCTTCCATTTCCACTTCTGCAGTGTATCTGCTCCGGTCAAGGTCACCACTGACCCCAAGGCCGCCAAATCCAGTTAACATCTCTCCCCTGTCCTACTCTCAGAGGTTTTTAGGGAGCTAGATCACACCCTTGTATTGTGCAAACATTCTCCATCCCCCCCACCACCACCACCCCCACCCCGGCTTCCCCAGAACCTCTCTCCCGCTTTGCTCTGACTTCACCAGCTTTCTCACCAGTCTCTTCAGCTCAACCTTGGCATGTTGAATTGCCTCAGGGATGGACTGGATCTAGACTCACTTCCTGATCTTCTGTTGCCCCACTGAGGACCCCAGCTGCAGATATTTAAGCACATTCTATGTGTGGCCCTTTGTACATCTCCCAGCCCAGCCCTCTCATCTAAGAAACAACCTCAAGCTCATCTACCTAAAATTGAGCTCTTCGTTCCCCCACCTCCCCATTGGTTTTTCAAGGTTTATGCAAACATCAATATCAGACGGGTTAAAGATATAAACAAGAAACTATTAAACCATGAAAAGAATATAAAAGGCGGTATATAAGGGAAATATATCACAGCAAGTATAATATGGAGGTGGGGTGATCTTTCTAAGCACATTACAGAGCTCAGAAGTCATGAGAGAGATTTCCCACCTGACAGAAAGTTTCTGTGTGCTTAAAACCAACACGAAGTTACCAGAGAAGGGGTTCATGGAGAGAAGTTTCCTGCAGTAGCTTCAACAAATGATTGCTATCTCTAATATTAGAACAACAGATCATTAAGAAAAGGCAAACAAGTTCATAAAAAACTTGACAAAGTATTTGAACAATCAAATCCTGGAGGAAGTAATGCAAAGAGCCAACAGACATTGGAACAGATACTTCACTAGTTATTAGGGAAAAACAAATTACAATGAGATACCATTTTCAGCTATCAGATTTGGCAAAAATTTCAAATGCTATTAACACTTAGTATTAGCTGGGGATGGTGGCTCGTGCCTGTAAGCTTCAACCTATGAAGTGGCTGGGGCTAGGGATCATGGTTCGAGTCCTGCTCGAGACCTAGTCCCAAAAAATAGCTGGGCGTGGTGGCGCATGCCTGTAATCCCAGCTACCTGGGAAGCTGAGGCTGGGGATTGCTTGAGTCCGTGTTACCTGGGGCAACGTGAGCCTGTGGTTCCATGGGCAAAAATAGTGAGACCTAGTCTCAAAAAAACAAAAACAAAAACATAAAACACTTAGTATTAACTGAACTCTAAGAAAACATGTTCACACATTTAATTGTGAGTGGTATTTTGAGTTCGAGATTTTTGAAGGGCAAATTTCACTGAATCAATCAAAATTTAAGACCTGCATGGTTAATGATGCAGCATACCTACCTTATGAAATATAAAGAAATTCTAAATGGTATCTTTAAATAAATGTGTATACCTGTGCACATTTTAAAATTATATCCCACATATGAGTGAAATCATCTGCTTTTCGCCTTCTGACTTTTTTTTACTGAGCATGAGAGGAGGGGTGGTGTGGTTGAATAAAGGGGTTCAACTGTATGGTGACAGCTGGGAACTAGTCTTTCAGTGTGAGCACCCTGTAGTGTACAAGGATGTTGAATTACTGTTGTCCACTGGAACTTACATGATGCTATAAACCAGTGTTCCCTCACTTAGTACAAACTTGCTAGTTTAACACAAATTTCTGATTCATAACAAGATAACTACAAGTCAAGTGTGAGGTTTCAACATGAATAGCACTCATCTGTGCAAACCTCTAGAGACTAACAGTATAGGCTTTTGCTTATTTTAAAAACAAAACTAAGGGCCGGGCACGGTGGCTCGTGCCTGTAAGCTTCAGCCTATGAAGTGGCCGGGGCTTAGGGATCGCGGTTCGAGTCCCGCCTGGGGCCCGTAGCGAGACCTAGTTTCCAAAAAATAGCTGGGCGTGGTGGCGCGCACCTGTCATCCCAGCTACCTGGGAAGCTGAGGCTGGAGATTGCTTGAGTCTGTGGTACCCCAGGCAACGAGAGCCTGCGGTTCCACGGGCAAAAATAGTGAGACCTAGTCTTTAAAAAAATGAAATAAAATAAAAATAAAAAATAAATTTAAAAAAAAAAAACAAACTAAACCAAACGAAAGCGTGTCAACCTGTGGAGACGTAGTCAAGTTCTCTCCACTGGACAGAGCTCACAGCTATCAAATAAGTCAAGGTTTGTTGGGGGAAAAATAGTAAGGATTCCTCTAAAGAACTTACAAAAATGGTATTTTATTGGAAAGGAAACCTTACAAAACACGAAGCGCACTCTTCTCCCCTCCATAAATGAATCAGGATCCTCATAATCTAATCTCTTGCTTCTAAATGAAAAGTAAAACAAATCCGAGGCTGAATACTGAAAAGTAAATTTCAAACCATCAAGTATTTTCTCAAGCGAGCCATGATAAGTGAGGAATTTAGTCTATTTGCAGTCTTGATTTTGATTTTTCGTTTTAGAAAGGAATGGTTTTAACTTCTTTTTTTTACCATCAGGTTAGTCTTCCAGAGATATATAAAATCAGTCATGTGGTTGAGGTGTAGCGGACGCAAAAACCACTTGAGCGAGCTGACTTCATGTGAAGTGACTGAGAGAAAAAGGAGATACATTTTGTACTTGTGGCTCAGCAAGGAAAAGCCATCTGTGGCGAATGGCTAGCCACGGCCTCTGCAAGCTCGGCCAGGACATGTACCATGGCATAACTGGATCCCACGACCAACAGCGACTCCCTGTAGCCAGATTTACACTTGACACTCTGTAGTCTCAAAATGTTGCTCAGTGTGCAGGACATAAAAAATGACTTCAAAATATGTTTAAATGATTCATGTTATACTAAAACAATGAGTTCTAGCAAAAGGGATTGCTTTGTCATGGGGCTCTACGACTTCAAATGTGCCAGTCAAGATTTCTTCCCTATAGACCTGAAACATTATAGAAATATTCTAACTCAGCCACCCCAATAAAAAACTCTCTTCAAGGCCGGGCATGGTGGCTCGTGTCTGTAAGCTTCAGCCTATGAAGCAGCCGGGGCTAGGGATCGTGGCTTGAGTCCCGCCTGGGGCCCGTAGCGAGACCTAGTTCCAAAAAAATAGCTGAGTGTGGTGGCACGCGCCGTAATCCCAGCTACCTGGGAAGCTGAGGCTGGGGATGGCTTGAGTCTGGGGTACCCTGGGCAATGAGAGCCTGCGGTTCCACAGGCAAAAATAGCGAGACCTAGTCTCAAAACAAAAGAAAAAAACTCTCTTCAAAAAGAATATCGATGGTCACAAAGGGCAACTTTATAAGCCTTCTACTGTCCTCCAAGCCACAGCCTTGTTCATACCAACTAGCAGCCCTACTTGGCACGACATTGAAATGTCTGGTTCACTTTGCGGAAATGATTCCTACTGAGAAAGGTGTATTCAGAAAATCAGGTATCTTCTGCTTTTCCTCCAAGTCCCCTAAACACCATGAAGCTGACATCGGAAAAACAGATTCTAAAAAAGAAAAGGTAATGGCTTCCAAAGGACTAGACCTGGCAACTCGGGGCTTCACAGTCAAGTTGTAATGAACCTGGAGAGAGAGAGATGCTGGAACAAATTAAGTCAGTTTTGCCCTATCAGGCCTATGGGGGTGTCTAGAAAGCAGTCATGATTTCGTGAATATTGCACAGATCACTACTAGTTTTTTAAATCTCTTTTTCTTGAGGTAACCTTGGTGGCCTGTCACAGCGCTGTGCATGAATTGCAGTTATAGGGTCAGGTCATTGCTCTTCAAATGCTCCACCTCACCCACCACCAGGGCACACACAACTCTCCCCAGTTCTTTGGGCTCCCTTTCCCGGCCCACATCCCCACTCTGCTAGCCTCACTTCTGCAGCTGGACTTGTAGGGTTTTGTTCTGTCTGATTGCCCATTCATATTCCACACACAAGTGGAATCTATTATTTATTTCTTTTGAGACTAGTTTTCACTATTTTTGCCCTTGGAACCGCAGCCTCTCGTTGCCCGGGGTGCCACGGACTCAAGCAATCCCCAGCCTCAGCTTCCCAGGTAGCTGGGATTACAGGCAGGCACCACCATGCCCAGCTATTTTTTGAGACTGGGACTCACACTGTGTTGCCCCGGGCGGGTCTCAAACCTGTGGATGGACTCAAGCAATTCCTAGTCGTCCCACTCTCTAACTGCGCTTAAAGGCATGGCACGTGCCACCATGCCCGACCAGACCAGTCATATTTTTAACTTTGTTTTTGAGACTAGGTCTCGCTTTGTTGCCCGGGGTACCACAGACTCAAATGATCCCCAGCCTCAGCCTCCCAGGTAGCTAGGATTACAGGCATGCACCACCGCACCCAGCTATTTTTTGAGACTAGGTCTTGCTATGTTGTCCTGGTTGGTCTTGAACCCCTGGGCAGGTCTCGAACTCGCACTCAGGCGATTCCTAGCCTCGGCCTCACGCTACATAGGCTGCCATTAAAGGCATGCGCCACTGTGCCCGGCCCACATTTTTAATTTTTAATGTGAAGTTTCATTTGTGAACTCAGAGTGTTCAAGTCACTCAAAGGCACCCTAGGTCCATGCGCTCAGGGGTGACGTTATTTTCTATTTTTGTAAAACTCTATGGTCTTTAAGGAGCATCAACTTTGGGAATTATCAAGCAATCGTTGAACACTACTAGGCTTCAGATTCACCCCCAGACTTTTCTTTTGATGACAGCATGTATTGTGGCTGCACAGTTAATTCCCTCTTCAGGCCCAGTGAAACCCGATTCCCTGGTAAACAGGTTACTGTGTTGTGTGCGCCTCATGATTCTGTTTCTGTGTCAGCTCATAAATTATTGAGTATTTTACAGCTGTCCAGGACTTTCGTTTCCAGGGTGTGTATATATAAAGAGACGAGTATTTGCCAAATCAAGTTAGAATGAAAACAGTGCCCTTCTAATGGCCCTCAAGCTAATTTCTGTTGAAATCATGCCCCAACTGTTTTGTGTGAGGAAATGCATTTTTTTTGTTGTTTTAAAAAATCAATTCTCCAATACATTTAGTGTATAAATGCTTCCAGTTTACCTTAGAAGGAAACACTATTTGGGCTTGCAATTTTTCTGTACCTATTTTACTGATCCCTGGTGAAAATTCTGACCATTCTATTGAGAGGGTAAAGATTACACTTACAGCTGGTACCATGAAAAAAGCATCATTGCGGTTTATTTTAGAATACTCCTAATTGATGAGAATAACTTCTTAATGCTACATCAGAAGTCAGTTCCTCAATACCGAATTTGGAAAGCATAAACAAGACCTGAACTGTACCGGGACTACACAACTTAGTACAGTACTATGCACCTTGATTCCAGAAGAACAACAAAAAACTGAAGTATGCATGGCAAAGCAGTTCTTAGTTTCAGGTGCTCCATAGCCCTCCCCAAACTGTTTAGCAAAAGCTGAGTAGTATGTGTGTAGTTTTCTGGGGTGAGGCCCCTTAATTTTAATCAACTAGTAAAGAGGCCCAAAAACAAACGGTTTAATTCTAATCTCCTCCTCCATATATTCAGGAAGTTCACTTCTGCACACCTAAGAGCCAATGTTTATGGGAAGAGAGTAGAGAACAAAAGCAACTTGTAAAGACTGGTCCTGGAAAAACTCCAAATAGCACAAAAAAGTGCTATTTACTTTATAAGTTCAGTCACACCTGGTTTACAGCAGGGAAACTGGGACATAACGTAAGTAGTTACGTAGTTATAAGCTGGATGCAAGGAGACTATGGGGTTTTTCTAAAAACCAAATTTTACTATGATTAAAGCAACAGCAGGAATTCAAAATGCAATTTAACTCCAGTCCACTTTTCAGTTTCTGCATATTAACAACTTAAATTTTTATTTCTGAATATCACAAACTTCAATCAGAGTATTTTTAAAAAATATTATTCTGCATGCATTTAACAAATCAGACAAAGGACAAGTATCCAGTTTACTTGCATTATAACTATGAAGTTTTAACTGAACAGCCACTTAACATGTATTTAAAATTATTAAGTACAGTAACAATGAAAACATCAACACATTAATCTGATGGCATACTACCCCTATGCGCATGTTTCATGTAACACTACTGGCAATTACCCTGGCGCATAGGTGAGATGTAGATGGAGGAGTCTCCCTAAAAAGCAGATTGAAGGGATTAAATATCATCATCATCATCATCATCACTACTGAGAACAAAGCTGCTGCCTGTGGACAGGGGGCCTTCCTCCTTAGGATCCCCCACACCAGCCATGCTCGCTCTCTCATCCGAGTCGCCAAACAGCTTCTCACTGGAATCATCATCTTCGAATGTGTACAATTTGTCATCTACATCTTCGTCCTCCTTTTCATCTGACTCTTCAAATAGCTTCTCATCTGCATCTTCCTCCTTTTCATCCACATCTTCTTCACCCTCTTTTTCATCAGATTCATCATCAAATACTTTCTCAAATGTATCTTCCTCTTCTTCCTTTTCATCTGACTCTTGGTCAAAGTCTCTCTCAGACCCTTCCTCATCTAACACATTTTCGGAGCTGTCATCATCAAATTCTGACCTTGCAGAATCATTTTCTTCTACCTCTTTCTCGAGAACATTTTCATTCAACTCCTTGTCGGCATCATCTTCATCAAAATCTTTTCCAAGACCATTCTCTTCAAATTCTTTTTCAGAGCCGCCTTCTGAATGCTTTTCAGAGCAGTCTTCAGATTCTCCTTCTGAGGTGTCTTCTTCGGACTCCTTTGGGGGGCTGTCCTCTTTCCCATCCTTGTCAGGATCACCTTGTTCAGCCTTCTTTTTGATGCCATTCTCCTCATATTCATACTTGAGTCTCTTTTCTGATTCTTTATCAGGGCCATTCTCTTTAACTTCTTTTACAGAACCTCCTTCTCCAGATTCTCTTTCAGGGTAGCCTTCATCGTGCTTTCTTTTGAGGCAGCCTCTTTCAGACTGACTCTCGAGGCAGCCTTCATCAATTTTTTTGGGGGGACAGCTTTCTTCACCTTCCTTCTCAGGGCCTCCTTCTTTAGGATTTTTTCCAGATGCACCTTCTTCAAATTCTCCATCTTCTGCTTTTTCAAATTTCTTTTCCTCTATAGCTTCTTCAAATGTCATTTCACCCGTGGCTTCTTGAACATTCACTTTAGACAGGCTAGGATGCTCGGAAAAGTGCCTCACTCTGGAAGGTCCTGCCCGTTCTGAAGCACAGATCGAATTTGAACGCTGAAGACCTCTGTTGGCTTCAGGAGCATTGAGGAAAGCCTCCCATCCTTTCAGCCTTTCCTCCCTTTCTCTTGTGGTCTCTTCCACCTGTGCATAAATGTAAACTGCTATCAAAATCAGTCTGGACAAAAAATAGCAAATGCCTCTGAGGATTTCTAATATTGACAAAGTACTCTAATTTTAGAAGGTATCTCTTTTTAGGTAGTCAAAGTAGTTCCCTAGCTTCAGTTTTCAACTTTACATTTGGATTTACTATGCTTAAACTGCAAAAAGATCGTTTATTTATTTATTTAGAGACTAGGTCTCGTTATTTTTGCCCATGGAACCGCAGCTCATGTTGCCTGGGGTACCATGGACTCAAGCAATCCCCAGTCTCAGCTTCCCAGGTAGCTGGTATTACAGGCACACGCCACCACGCCTAGCTATTTTTTGGGACTAGGTCTCGCTGTGTTGCCCGAGCAGGACTTGAACCGTGATCCCTAGCCCCAGCCACTTCACAGGCTGACGCTTACAGGCACAAGCCACTGTGCCCGGCTCAAAAAGATCATTTAAATAAATGTCAAACATTACAGTACTGCAGCAATGTCTCATCAATTTAAAAGCTGGTCTTTTCAGGGCCAGGCACGGTGGCTCGTGCTCGTAAGCTTCAGCCTATGAAGCAGCCAGGGCTAAGGATCGCGGTTCGAGTCCCGCCTGGGGCCCGTAGTGAGACCTAGTTCCAAAAAAAAAAAGCTGGGTGTGGTGGTACACGCCTGTAATCCCAGCTACCTGGGAAGCTGAGGCTGGGGATTGCTTGAGTCTGTGGTACCCCGGGCAACGAGAGCCTGCAGTTCCATGGGCAAAAATAGCGAGACCTAGTCTCAAAAAAAAATAAATAAACAGAAAAAAAAAAATAAAAGTTGGTCTTTTAGTTCTGGCTGTACTTTACAACACAGAAAGGAAGAACACTGTTTTGGTTTGGTGTGTTCTTTTCTTATTACTATTCTCAGTAATCCTCACCATTTCAGACATATAAAAGATCGAAAAAAATTTTTTAATTTTCTGAGTACAAAATATTATTTAAAAAAGTATTGTTAAAGTAAACAGATTAAACAGAACCCCAAACTGAAGATGAGTAGTTGTCTGATGAAACAATTCACATGGCCTTGACAGCTGCAGCAATTACCTGATAATCTGTAGTCCCATCCCATGCTTCTGCAGTGATTTGACGGCCACCAAACCACCTTCCATCAAGAGTCTGAATGCAATAATCAGCTTCCTCTGGATCCCTAAAGGATACAGAGGCCACTCCATCTGGGTGTCTCTATAAAGACCAGAAAAGGGGAAGAGAAGGGAAAGAAAGGGGAGGGAATAGAGGAAGGAAAGAGAAAAGAAGACAAAGCAAATGATTAAAAAGATATACACACTTGATAAAGTAGGTAAACAGTAAGTGTTCCTTCTGATACTTTTTTTTTTCCATACCAGGTCTCGCTATGTTGCCTAGGGTAGTCCTGATCCCACCAAATCAAGCGATCCCCAGCCTCACTCCTCCAGGTAGCTGGGATTACAGGTGCCCACCAGCTATTTTTTCGAGACCAGGTCTTGCTATGTTGCCCAAGGTAGTCTCGAACCTGCGAACTCAAGCGAGCCCTGGCCTCTTGCCTCCCAGTGCTTGGATAACAGATGCGTGCCACCACGCCCCACCTTTCTAATACTTTTGAGGTAAAAATTTATAGATTAAAAACTTTTCTTCCCTAGCTGCTTCTTTCGTTTAATCTTGTTTACTAGCAAGAACCAAATACAATGTCCTTGGAAATGCTTCTGCTGATGAAACACTGTCTAATGAGAACCAAGAAAGCAGAATTGTGAAGAGGATGGAGGCTGAAGACAAGTAGCCAAATAGCACTGTAATTAAACTCTGGCTCTGCAATTTACCAGTTCAGTGACCTTGAGTCAGATGTTCAATCTTTGGTTTCAGCTTCCTCATCTGTAAAATGGGTATAAGAGCAGCTACCAACTGCAAAGGGTTGTGGAGATCAAATGAGAGCACTTGAATAGCTTGAAGCACCCACTCAATAGCTGGTGCCTAAATAATTAAAGAACTACATTTAAAGAATTCAATTTAAGAACTAAAAAAAGTGAGAAGGGAACATACCGGTGAATAGTCCTCTGATTGTTCTTCATGGAGGAGAATAATTTACAAAGGGGAAGTGTGGGCAATAGGGAACCATAAGGTTTCTTCTAATTTTTTATAGTTGATCAGATATTCTAAAGTGATGGAAGAGTAAACACACATTACCAAGTCTAAAAGAGCCTTGACTTGTAACCTGTGTCCATGTATTACTGCTAAGAGATGACTACCACTAGGTAGCAGACTAACTACTCAGAACATTTACCTAAAATTGGAGGGAACACTGACATCTGATAGCATAGTATTAAAGTGAAGACTCGCTGCTTTAGGAATCATTTGTCCCAGGCATGAACTTACATCAAAGAGAAGGAGCTTCCTGATTTGTCCAAACTTTGCACACTCTACTCGAAGGTCTTCTCTGATCTCATTCAGCACCAAGGGATCATCCTGCAAAAAAGGCACACACATGAAATAGGCTTGCTGCCCTCTTTTAGGCGCAAATCCTGACAATCAGATTTCTTGTTCTGACAAATCAACAAATGACTAAAGGCTTTACATAAGGTTCCTTATGCCTGTCCACAGGTTACAAGTCTAAGGAAAATCACTATCAAATGAAGCAGATCACCACAAACTACTGCTACTACAGGTCTGCCCACTGTTAGACAAGCAGGAAATGGACAAGCAGGATAGGCAAAAACAGGAGTGTGCAGTAACAAGGAGAAGGAAGGGAAGCAGGAACGAAAATCCCAAATCATGGCTGCTGGCAGGACAGGAGAAATGTCATGGACAATCGAACTCAGAGATTGCTAATCCCTCCATTCCATGTGACTACAGACATGAGAACCCTTTGTGTTTCACATAGATGCCTATTTACAGAAATGCTGTAATGGAAAAGAGATTCCTCAGTTAAGTAACTGCTCTAAAGATCATTTTTCGTGCTTTCAAGAATCCATTATAACTCACAGGGTAAACCTCCCAAAGACAGATTCAGGTTCTCATCATCACCTATCACTACAGAACCATGCAAATAAGAAGTGTTATTTGGCACATAATAAAATAATTTTTAGTTACTGTTTTCTTGCAACTACAAGCCTATTTAAGAATGGTCACTTCTAGTGGTCTTGAGTTCAAGCAACTATCCCTCCAACAACAAACGGATTTAAGACTCCCTGTGAGAATTAAGAAATCTTTCAATTCCAATGCACAACGAAGGTCCATAAAAAGTTACACAATCAACTTGAATTTCAACTACATACAAATATTCTCAGGTGAGAATATCCGAGATATACATCTCCAGCAGGTTCACATTTTTTTTTTTTTTGAGACTAGGTCTTGCTGTTTTTGTCTGTGGAACCGCAGGCTCACAGACTCCACAGGGTACCACAGACTCAAGCAATCCCCAACCTCAGCATCCCAGATAGTTGGGATCACAGGCGTGTGATACCACGCCCAACTATAGTTTTTTGGGACTAGGTCTTGCTACATGCCCCTGGTGGGACTCGAACCGCCATTCCTGGCCCCAGCTGCAGCTTTCTAGGCCGATGCTTACAGGCATGTGCCAACCATGCCCAGCCTAGGTTCACAATTTTTAGGAAACATTGAAATTAATCTGTTCACAGGTTTTTACTTTTATGAGCAACTAAAAAGGAACTGTAAAGAACTCCCAAAACTCTCAAAAAGTAAAAACTGATAGCCAGTTACAGAAATCCAACTTAAACTTAAAAATGTAAAAGTTCAACTTAAAAATGTAAAAGTTCTATAAATTTGAGACTTCTAAAACAATTGCTGCAGGAGCCTGAATTTCTACTGAAAATGGCTAACTTGGGAGAAGATACTTTGTTTAACGGAGAATGATCAGACCTAAGAGGCAATAGGAATGGAGCCTAACAGTCATTTGATGAAGTCAAATGACAAACCTGTGGGTTTTTGAGGATGTGTGTGCACAGTTGGCTCCTGTCACCACGTGCTTTCAGAGGGTAGGACCCTTGTTTTACTGTTTTGCATACCTTACAGGATAAGGCAGTCTTTTACACATAGAGAACAACCAGCAAGTTTTTCTTCCAAAGCTTGATAAACTAATACTGACACCTCCCTCTTTAGTTGCCAAGGGAAAGCAGAATTTTATTAAAACCAAACAAAATTGTTTCAAATATGTAACATGTCTTAAATTTAAGCATGATTCCACTGTGGGAGGAAGGGAGCATCGCCTTTTCTATTTCTACATCAAAACCTACAGTTATTGTTGCAGAAGCATCTGAAAAACATTTGCCGACGCTTACCTGAAAAGATGCTGAGGAGAAAATAGTTTATTCACTGAGTGAATGAAATGATTCTTTCTTCCTTTGAGTAACGGAGGATTCATTCCATCTTTTTTTCACTTTTTCTTCATATAAATATTGAGGTCTACTAATACATACTGAGGGCCTACTCTGTGCTAGTCACAATCTAAATACTGGGAAAGGAACAGCAAACAAGGCAGAACTCTGGAGCTCACACTCCAGCAAAGGAGCCACAATTATTTCAGGTAACAAATACTATG